>JAXIVH010000019.1:6400557-6428057 GCA_036785325.1 Urophycis tenuis | reverse complement strand
GACAAAGAGGAAGCGTTTTGCGCTTGAAGTTCCCTTGTAACAACAGTTAATTTGTGTGGGGGGGTTTTCCCTCTTTTCGCTGTTGAAAAGACGACAAGAATGAGATTTTCCCATCCCTTCTCTCCTCTCCTCTCTGCTTGAGGGCCTTACTACCTCCGGCCTTTCTGTCGGCCCTCTCCACGCACTTCTCTCTCACTTTCTCTTCTGCTCCAGGGGGGGGGGGATCTGACCCCTGCCCCCCACTCCCCACAGCATCCAGAGCCAGGAAGCCAACAAACAGAGCGAGTGTGCAAGAGCACTCGTCCCCCTAGGGGGGGGGGGCTGGACGTCCACCGGGGCCCTTCATCACAGTGGTGGTGGTGGTGGTGGGGGGGGGGGGGGGGGGGGGGGGGAGGACACACCGCTGATGATCAGCAGTAGGGAAAGTGAGACTGCTGCCCGAAACCCTGGTGACTCCGGTCGTCCCTGATCCCAGAGGCAGGCTCCCGGTGGAGCGAGTCCCTCTTCACCATCAGTGTGAAGCAAGGCGTGCACGCACACACGCACACGCACACACACACAACACACACACACACACACACCACGCACGCACACGCACACAAAGGGAAGCTGGCTGTAGAAAACGGACTGCTGTGTTGTGCGCAATCGTTCCTTTTACAGTCAGCGGGTTCCACAGAAACCCAGAAATCGCTTTTTTTGTTTCGAGTAACTCCCATAAATACTGACCTGGTCTTCATGGACCCAAGACGTACCCTTATCTGCACCATGGCTTCTGCAGACCTCATCCACGTTTTTTTAGGCACGATGTCTAAATATGGGTCTTCAACCATTGCTGATAAAACATCCCATAATAACTCCAGTGCATTCCACAGCGATCGTGAACTCATTCGGCCATGGACTAGTGACCTGGTTTAAAAGTTGTGAGTGCCAGACCAAACAAAGATAAAACTGAGAAAGGCTATTCCAACTGCTAACCCAATTAATATTCATGGCTTTATTTAAGAATAGCCTTCTATTCAATATGGATGGAAAGATAGCACACAGCTTGCTTTGGATAAATGTAGCCAAGATTTTACTTTGTCTTTAGTCCAGTCAAGAATAACTAGTAAAATTGTATTTGTTGTCAAAATTGGATAGGGCTATTCATGTCATAAGATGAAAGAACAAATTGACAAAGACATTAATTAAGTTCATTATTTAGGATTATTACCACATTGTTATATTATCATATTGATTTACAAATTAGGTGAAAGAAAGACTTGAATTAACGAAGTAGGAGTCATATGGTTTGATGACACTTACATTTCAGATGGATTGATGACTATTGATATAATGAGTCAATCATAAAACAGGGCATAGGCCGACAACAATGGAGGGAACACACACACACACACACACCCCAACCTCCCACACGAACACACACACCCATACAAACACACAATGACACACATTCCATTCTATCTCCTTGGTGGGAGTGTTTGAAGATGATGTTACAGACCTGTTTTAATAAAGGTTGGGAATGTAAACGTTCATATATTCGTACACCGTGTGTGTGTGTGTGTGTGTGTGTGTGTGTGTGTGTGTGTGTGTGTGTGTGTATGTGTGTGTGTGTGTGTGTGTGTGTGTGACTGTGCGTGTATAAACTCAATGTTCTCAGGTGCAGCTTCTTCCCCCTGTGCGGCTCTTGGACCGCCTCCATGATTCATTTATTAACCGCTTCTCACCTCGTTCGCATTGAAAAAACACATTAAACATTAACCTTAAAAAGTAAAGTTTTATAGGTCTTTTATTGTGAAGAAACGGTGGCATTATAAATGGTGACACCATAGCTGTACACTGTGTGTTTCTGCGCTGTTAGCTTTTCACGCTAACGTGATTCCAGGAGGGTTGACACAGCAGAGTGGAGGTTTGAGAGGTGAACAGGGCTTGAAACACATGCATCTGACACACACACGCACGCACACACAAATTATCAACAGAGCAACCGCTATGCCAAGGTTGTGAGTCCAATACTTAAATAAGAGCCATGGGGGTCTCGTGGGCATGTGCGTTTAGCTGGAGGCAAGCCAATCATGAGCCTTTGTGTGTTCTGACACAGTATCTCTATAATATACTGTATGTACTTCCTGTGTGTGTGTGTGTGTGTGTGTCCTTTCACTGCAGACGGACACTACCACCTTTAAGAACGGTAGAAGAAAACTTGGTTCACTTCTTGCCCACACCCCTCTTCCTCCCTGCCCCTCGTCTTCCTCCCCCAGTCCCTGTTATTTCAGGAATGTTCTGCAGGCCTGCTCCCTCTCTCCCACTCCAGGTCTCTCTACCTCTCCCGCTATTCTGCTGCGTCACCACTCGCTCACACAGCTCTCACACACACACACACAACACACTACTCAGACGGCAGATTTCAACACTATTTTAGTACTTGTGTCACGTAAAAAATATCCATTACATTTGGCGGCAGATTCTTTTGACCCCTTTGTTCTTGTTGTGGCGCTGTTCCCAAAATGTCTCCACCCCTTTACTCATCCGCAAAGGATGAGGACGCAAAAGATTCACACTTGAGCATTGCTAGCAGTGTGTGTATGTTTATATATATACTGTATATATATATATCTTTGAATGGTGTGACATGAACATAATACGAGCATGGTTGTAAACAACAACAAAAAAACCTAAACTTTGATGGGATGACATGAAGCTAGCTACTTGTGGTCGAACAATCAAAACACAGTTAATCCATTCATTTAATGATTAAGACGAATGGTTGTTGATACGCTTTTCTGTAGCACAAATTGCTACAGAAAAAAACTTCTCTAAACTACCATAACAGGCTAATCTCAACGATGACGACAGTCATTATGGTAGTTGAGAGTGTACAGACACTTTTGTTCTGAGCGAACGGTGGATGTCGGACAGGATGTTCTAGCTTGCCTCCACAGCGGCTACCGGAAAGGTGAAGTTTGTGTGCGCGCTTCGGATGGCACATTCTAATTAAACCTCCAATACGATCAGCTGCGGCAGCATCACCCGTGGCAACACTGGAGGAGAGGCTTGCAGTCGGTGCTCATGATGCCAACGTTAGCGAAAGCGAGAGTGCATTCGGGTTTCAGCTCCGCGTTTTTATGTAGTAGTTTTAGTTCCTCTTACAAACACACACAGACACAAATTATGGGTCATCATTAAAACCCCTCCTTTTCTATAATTAATTTCTGTTTCTGTTTCTATAAAAATGTTTTGTTCTTATATTTCAATTTGTGTGTTTCAGAAGGGTGGTTTTCACATCTATCCATCATTCATTAGTAATAGTCTTATGTACCATGTACACACACAGTGAACTAATCCTCTAGCACTGTGGTTTAGTAAAAGACACACATGCACACACTTACAAGCCAGCAGCCCAATAATATGATCTAATGTGTCACAAAAGCCAGGCCACACCTTTAATTACTGGAGGACCGTGTTAGTGTGCACGTTGGACTCGCTAAGAAGGTGACACACTGACCTGAATCCTCTCACAGAGCAGTTAAACAAGATCCCACAACCCAAGAGACACGTGCAAACACACACACAAGCACACTTTACGCACACCAGCCTGCAGCCATATTGTACACTGTAGAGCTGACTGATAGTAAAACTGTCTCCTACGGGGAGTACAATTGATCCTCGACCCTCCTCACTCTCCCTTACCCCCTTGTGTACATCAGCCTCGCTTCCCCCAAGCCGCTGCCCCCCCCCCACCACCAGATTCCTCTCTCTCTCTCTCTCTCTCTCTCTCTCTCTCTCTCTCTTCTCTCTCTCTCTCTCTCTCTCTCTCTCTCTCTCTCTCTCTCTCCTCTCTCTCTCTCTCTCTCTCTCTCTCTCTCTCTCTCTCTCTCTCTCTCTCTCTCTCTCTCTCTCTCTCTCTCTCTCTCTCTCTCTCTCTCTGCACTCACCTTTTGTTTGCTCACAACATTTAAGTGTGACATTATAATAGAAATCGTACCATTTATTTCAAGTCAATCTGATTTAATACACAGCACTGCCCCCAGTATTCTAACCACACACACACACACAGACTTTTGAAGTGGTCCTCCTCACTCTACTGCGTCTCTCCATCCCCCCCACCCCTCCCCCTGTGACCCCATGACCTCTCCAATGAGTGGACTCCACTTTGCAGACATCCATCCCTCCATCCATCCATCCGTTCACTCACACCGCAGACCTCCATCCATTCACCCATTCATTCATCCTTTCATGTACTCCGGTGCCCCAACCCCCTTTGCAACATGTATTGTCTGATTAAAGCCTGGCCGAGGTGGGGTGGGGGGGGCAGGGAGGGGGGGGGGGGAGGAGGGCCAGATTAGTGTGGAGGAATGGATGGGGGGGGGGAGGGAGTGGATTAACGGCAGAGGGGTGACAGACGGGGAACGCAGGAGACCTGTCAACCTGAACCCCCACCCCCCCACCCCCCAGCAAACAACCACAAACAACATGGTCATGGTGTGGCGTAAATGCTCAAAAATCGTGACATCAGACATTAAAGCACGCCAGCCATCCATCATCATCATCATCATCATCGTAATTGAGAACCCTCATCACATCACTCCCCACCGCAGTGATATTCTTCAGACATGCCATCAGATCCTAACGAGCGTATCCAAGCCGGTGAGGTGACGCTCTCGTGTCGGGATGCAGGAGGAGGCAGGGCCTCGTCGCTGAGAGTGAACGGCGAGGACATTGAAAAGGGTGAAGTGATTTTGAAAACAGACCCGGTTGGAACACAATAGGCTTAAAGAGCTGCACTCTGACTGCAGTGTTGGGTGGCTTGTGAACTGCTGGGAGCGTCGGGCTTTTAAACGGCGGCAGCTGTTTATTTTTTGGTATTGGCTGGCCGGATGTTTGCTGAATGAGTGGTTTGTCCCGGGCCAGGTGCGAGATAACCCCAGAAAAAACATTCAGAATACATTGCATTGCGTGGGAATATTGCAATAGTAGCATTGATTCAAAGATTTAAACGAAGATGATTTAAAGTTGTTTACGGCAAAGGCAATTTTCCAATAAAAAAAAAAAGACCATAAATTCTGTTGATGTGGTGGCAATAAAGTATGCACTGAAGTTGAGTATGAATAAATTCAGTTTCCCCTCCCTAGTGAAAACCATCAGTGGTATGGCCCTGGAGTGGAGTGCTTTGAGGGGCAATAGAATGTTCCATTGGAATGACTAAAAGGGGGGGGGGGGGGGTGGGTTGCCCTGCTTCTGAAGCTTAGTGTTAGCGTAGTAAAGTGGATGAGTGGGATTAGGGCTGGGCCCCTGCTGGGGGGGTGGGAGGGAGACGTAGATGCTGTCTGCTGTGTCACAATCCCGCCAGCATGGATCAGATTAACCACCCTGTCTGGTTCCACTGGCAAAACCTCAGTTTGTTCACACAAACACACACACACACATCTATTTACCTTGTAACAATACACATCCATACACGGTTTACAATGCAATGAAGTTCACCAGACAGAGCTGTGGAGTCAGTTGAGAAGATGTATCCGATCTCACTTCCATGATGACGGACAGGTTCCTTGGACACCACGGACATTCATTGTGTGTGTGTGTGTGTGTGTGTGTGTTGTGTGTGTGTGTGTGTGTGTGTGTGTGTGTGTGTGTGTGTGTGTGTGTGTGTGTGTGTCACACACTCTGGTACGTCATGGGTTTGTCTTGGCTCACTGGTAAACAAGCTCACCTTTATTAAGGCCACACACACAATCGCAAAGACCCCGAGTTCAGGTTCCCATGCTAGCTAGACAAGCCCGCTCACAACGCTAGCATAATTATATCACCCTCACTTTAGGCCCAACGTAGAGGAGACACACAATTTGGGAATCAAACCCTAGCGTCAAACACTAGCCACTCGCCGTCGTTTACGCTTTCTGCCTCTTCCAACACATTTGCTCACTCGTCCAATCTATCCACCAATCTATCCCCATCAGGTCGATGGACGGAGGGACAGAGGGTCAGAGTGATGGACGGTGAGGGAGAAGTATGGATTAGCTTTCGTGGCGTGGCGCCAGACAATTCCCTGCTTTACTAGACAGTAGAATGGGATGGTGGAATTAGAATGGGCCACAGGGCCCAAGGTTTGGTGAGCGAAGGAGGCAGAGACAGGGAGAGAAACAGATGAGTGGTAGAGAACGTGTGTGTGTGTGTGTGTGTGTGTGTGTGTGTGTGTGTGTGTGTGTGTGTGTGTGTGTGTGTGTGTGTGTGTGTGTGGTGTGTGTGTGTGGTGTGTGTGTGTGTGTGTGTGTGTGTGTGTGTGTGTGTGTGTGTGTGTGTGCATGTGCATGTGCGTGCAGGGTGGGGGTGGGGGTGATCCCCAATTGGGATTGTTTTGAGCGCAAACTATGGATAATCTACAGGGGGGGAGCCAGTTGAGCAGGGACTGGGACTGGGCGTGTGTGTGTGTGTGTGTGTGTGTGTGTGTGTGTGTGTGTTCGATCGATCAAAGGAAGACTCTGCTGCTCCAGAAGCAGCGCAGACCGTCTCTTGACACAAACACCGCTGACCTCAATGCCTTGAAATGGACACATGGGTGGCTTTGGGAAAGGCACAGGAACACACACCCACATTTCCGGAAGCTTTCAGAGGGCAGAGAGGGGGGGGGGGGGGGGGGGGGGGGGGGGTTGTTGTCGTATCACAACCACTCCGATCCAACATGGAGGAAAACACTGTCACTGTTGTTTGAGCCATGAATCAAACGGGCTGGTCTGTTTCCTTATCTATCTATCTAACTGCTTTAGTTATAGTGTGTGTGTGTGTGTGTGTGTGTGTGTGTGTGTGTGTGTGTGTGTGTGTGTGTGTGTGTGTGTGTGTGTGTGTGTGTGTGTGAGTACCAGGCTCAACCTTGCATCACACACAGAAGGCAATCAAACATGAATAAGAATCACTGAAAAGCGATTTCAGACACAAACTCCATTTTACTTTATCACACACACACACACACACACACACACACACACACACACACACACACACACACACACACACACACACACACACACACACACACACACACACACACACACACACACACACACACACACACACACACACACACACACCAGATTATATCGATCATTGTCCTACATATCAGTAGGGAGCCAGGAGAACAGCAAACCTAAATTGAGAGCGAGAGACTGAGTACCATTACTGTAAGAAAAAATTACAAAGAATTTATGTAAAAAGGGGAAAAGGGAGACTTGAGTTTCTCTTAGACCCTCTTCGCTGCGAGAGGATCAGCCTTGCGGGGCTTTGGTGCTCAGCTAGCCTTTGGTTATGCATACATTCGCCCGAGGATGGAGCAATATCGCTCTGTGAGCATGTGCTGCTTCTGCAAAGTTGAGTCAGGTGCTCTTGGAGAATGTGACCAAACAGGAAGCCACTCCAGGCAGGAAAGTGGGGAGGGAACAATCAAGGAAGAGAGAGAGAGAGAAAGCCACAGAGACAGACAGAGAGAGAGAGAGAGAGAAGGCAATGTACACCAATTTATTTTGAGTAGAGGACATGGCGATCGAGCCGTGTTTGCATGAGAGCAATAAAATGGCACATATGCAAAGGGAGGGATAGTAGGAGCAAGGGAGGGAGCGGAGGAGGGCGAGCGAGGGAGAGAGAAAACATGGAAGGGTAAATGGAACAGCTAAATTAAAACCTCTCCAAACCAACATATTTCAGATCCTTTGAGGTATACTAAAATACCACCCAATACGTTTTTTGGTTCAGTTCAATAGATGGAGGGGAGAACTACACAACCCATTCCTAATTTTCACATGACACCACAATGACAACGCAAAACAACAGCATCACCATGACATATTTGTAGATCTTATTTTACTTTACTTTTTTTTTGTTGCTCTTTGGCAATGCAAACATGCGTTTATCCCATCCCCAAAAACTCCCTTTGCATTCTAATGGATTCAATGGAGAGAGAGCGAGGGCGAAATACAGACCGAGCTGAATGAAAGGGGGAGAGTGTGAGTGTGAGGAGAAGGCGAGAGGAGTGAGGTTACGGGCTGGACGGCGTGATGGAGCAACGGAGCTGAAGGAGGTGGTGAAACTAGGCCATGTGTAAAAAGCACCAAGTAACGGTCCAACGCCCTGCTGTCTGTCTGTCTGTCTGTCTGTCTGTCTCTCTCTCCTCCGCCACTGCAGTCATCTTCCTGCCATCGTCCTGCAGCTCCCTCCTTCTTCATATCTGCCCCTCGTCTCGGTCAAGACCTTCCCTTTATCTCCCTTTGGTATTAAATCTGCCTTTCATTTACTCCCCCCCCCCCTGTCAATCTCGCTCTGGGTCTATTTATGCACTGCATCTCACTCCCTATATCCATCGGTCACTCTTTCGCCTGTTCGTCTCCCAAGTCATGGTGTCATCACCGTCTCACACTGGCTATTGGTCTGTCTGCACGTTTGCTGTTTACTTGTTTACTCGTTTGTGTGGGCGTCTAAATGGGGCCTCTGTGTCACCAATATACCAAACGAGTTTCCTCCAATAAGCTTTAACTGAATAAAACAATTAAAACAGTCTTGGGAGAGAGAGGCCAGAGAGGCCAAGTCATAGATAGCCACAGAGAGAGTAATGAAGAGGGGGAGATGGACAAATGGAAAGAGGGAGAGAGAGAGCGAGAGACATAACTAGGGAGTGCGATGACAGGCTACGGTAACAAGGTAGTCTAAACTTTCAGAGAGCCGCTGATTGCTGATTTGGGAAGAGACGGCCTTCACTGGTGAGTCACTTCCTGTGTTCGGTCAGTAGTCCCACGACTGTGCACGCTTCCTGTCACTACGTGTGTGTGTGTGTGTGTGTGTGTGTGTGTGTGTGTATGAGACAGGAGAGCCATGATTAACAGGTCACGAGTGTATAGAGCAGTAATGACACAAGTGTACACGTTTTTGTCTTTGTTGCAAAAACACTAAAGTATTCATGTACTGTATTTATATTAGTTAAATTATATGAAGTAGCACACAAACACACACACACACACACACACACACACAGACACAGACACAGACACACACACACACACACACACACACACACACACACACACACACACACACACACACACACACACACACACACACACACAGACACACACACACACACACAGAAGAAGAAGCGATAATGTTTGTGTAACCACGTTTGTGAGTTGACCCTGTAGTGTAACTTCAGCACTCTGGGTCCACGTTATGGAGGAGGAAGTTGCGGTTCTGACCCAACTCCTAAAATCCACCATTGTTTGGCTTCCTGACTGACTGGCCTATATTTAACTCTGTCAGAACTGTTTCAGAAAATACAGTAAGGCTTTGTTTGGTATACTTTACAAACACAATACATTTACTTTAGTTTGGCTGACTTACGTGTGTAGGTTTTTGATCAAATTTTACATAGAGTGTGTCATGATTAGATGACATCATTAACACATTGTATTTTTCATTGTGTGTGTGTGTGTGTGTGTCTGTATGTATGTGTGTCTCATGTTCCTGAACTTTTCCACAAAGCATAGTCAACTATGCTTTATATATCCTGCAATTGTGATTGAACACACACACACACACACACACACACACACACACACACACACACACACACACACACACACACACACACACACACACACACACACACACACACACACACACACACACACACACACACACACACACACACACACCCTCTGAATGATTCAGATTGTATTGAATGTCTGTATCCTATTTCCGACAGGCAAGCCATGATCGCACAGACGCATGCGTCAAGTTTGCAGCCACATAAACTTCAGTCAGGAGTTAAAAGAGGTGGAGAGATGCAGAGAAAGATACAGAAGAAAAAAAGATGGAAATAAGGGAAGTGAAAAGGCCAATATACAACAACGTTAACAAAAGCACCATTGACTGAGGGGACATTGAGAGAACTCGATATCTCGCACGGCGCTACGCCATATAGCTTGCTAGCTAGCTGGCTAGTCTAGGCTAGGCCGTCTACCGGGAGCCAGCAGAGCGCCAAGTTCGGGAGGTCCACTAACCCCGTGGGTCACGTGACGCCCTCTATCGCGCTACAAACATTACGTCTTTTGGCGGGTAGAGAGCAGACAAGGTGCTGCACGACGTTGACTCATCCGCCTCTGATGAAAACAATCCCCTGGGGAGAGCCATTCTCCAATCGTAAGCCTCTCGCACAGACATCGCCACACTGTGAGACCCCGGGGTGCCGACTAGCGAGCCTTGCCCTGCCGTCATTCCATTGAGATCCGGGATGGGCAGATACCGTACATGAGCATGAGCTGGAAGAGCAGCACTACTCAAATTTCCATGAGAAAATATGACTCATTTCACCAGCGCATTCCAATAGGATGCTTGGTTTCTAGGTGTGCTATCTATTCAATTAAGCCGGTATGGCTCGTAACTTGGCTGGTTATCGAACCATATCTGACACATGCTTCACTTGTTTAGGACTTTCCAAGTAAACCCTGTTTTAAAATTTGCCAATAGCAGTTGATTGAGCATTGTCCAATGTTCCACGTACAGCACACAGGAAAAAGTCAATTCACCACCACTCCTTTCCCCACAAGCCTAAGAACCCCCTCCAGATTTCCCCTCATCCAAAACTGTGGAGGAGAGAAACATTGGGAGGCGGCTTCCTCCTCCTCTTACAGACTCTTTTTTTTTTTGGGGGGGGGGGGGGGCTTTTGCTATGTCTGACTCAAGCCTTCCTGTGTCACTTCTTCCAGTAAGAAGAGAGTTTCCCTGGTCCAGGCACAGCTCACAACAGCTCTAGCACACGGAGGTGTAGCGAGGTAGCCCAGTGGGTGGACGAACTCGAGAGGGGGGATGGATGACATGGCTTCCCCGGGAGGTGCCCTTGATGGGTACGGCGAAACCACACGACACCAAATCCATAAGGTCCCTGGGTCGCTGCCATGGTAGCCCACCACATCCCCTCTCTCTCTCTCTCTCTCTGTATCACCAAGAAAGAGCATTTGTCAACATGCTTTTTCTCAGAAGCACACATGTAGCTCTCACGCTGGCCTTTAGCTAGCTGGGCGCTGCAGCTGATGAGATGAGTGCTTTAGGTCCGGCATTTTAAGTCCATGCCAGGCATATCAACGTCAAAATACACACCTCGCCCAGTATTTGAGAACAGCGTGTTTGATCTGGGATATAATTCCATTCACTAGCAGATAGCTTAGATGTTGTTTGCTTAACAGGAGGATGCACACAGGATGACTCAGGGCAATATTCAGAACTTATACAACAGTGACTTTCTAAAATAGTTTCAGTCTCTGCATTTTTTCCCTCTCCTTATACCTGCCTAATATCTGATTTTGTGTGCAAGTCACTGAGGACTTGCTTTTGCAGAGCACTTCTTTAATCTACCTGGTAACGCTAATTCCTGGGAACAGGCGCTTCCAGTCATTTTCTGTTGTCACAGCACAGGAACCACAGAGAGCCGTTTAAGCAAAATCTCAGATGGCTTTGCACTCTTAAATGGCTGGGATGGCTTGTTGTTCTGATAATGCCTTTTTCACTGTCCTACCCCAACAATGACCAGCTGTCGTCTACCTGCTAGCTATATGGGTCCCAATGTATCCCAGAATTAAGAATAGCCTTCATATATGGAAGAGGAATAGTATTTTTCCACAAGCAAACACACAGCATATACAATGTCCGCACCCTTGGTGGCATTCACCCTCTTTAAAACCCCAAGGAATCTGGTTTCATTACAATAATCAATAATTAAAAGCCCCCTTTTCAACAGTGCCACCAACACCACAGATGTGCCCCGGGAGAAGTGACGACTGATTGTCTCCAACACACACACACACACACACACACACACACACACACACACACACACACACACACACACACACAAACACTTTCGGTTTAGGCATTCATCTTTTTAAGCGGCACTGTCATTAGGATTATAAAACGACAACACTCAATGGTGGTGGGTAAAACACTGCTGCTGCAGGGGATGGTACCAATAAGAGAAGACTGATTATGTATATATGCGTGTGCGTGTGTGTATGTGTGTGACCGAGAGGGACGGGGGGGGGGGGGGGTATCTGCAGTAGCACAACAAGGAGAGCAGTGTTTTACAGCAGTCCCTTTTATTTCCTCCAAACGAGCGGAAAAGGGGGGCCTGCGGAGCACCAAACTTTGTTGTGCACTGAGCCACCCGAGCAGCGTTTCAATGTTTACGGGACAAACAGGGCGCACAGCGCGAGACCAGAGGCCATGTGTGGGGGAAGTTCCCGGAGACTTCATATTAAGAACAGAAGCAGCAGCTCCCTTTGACGTCTGCGAGCCTCCAGAAGAAGACCGCCGAGCGTGGAGAGTAAGCCCTTAATTCGACGTGAACGCCAAGCAGATGGTGGTAACGCCGGTAGCCTAGCCCCCCCCTAAAAATGTAAACAATAAAAAAGAACCCTGCTATACGGCGTTCCGCCGCCTCTTGTCCCGAATGGAAATCATGCACACACACACAGCATCCCTCCTCCGTCGATGTCTCTTACTTTACCTTTATATCGCTCCAGGACATCCTCGTAGGCCTGGGCGAACTCCTTTTCCTGAGAGTGGTTGGTCGGCAGCAGACCCGGTACGAAGCCGGCCATGACTGTTCTGTAGCCGGGCGTCGGAACACCGAGCGGCCCGCCAGCTAGCTACGGTAAGTAATCCAGTGGGTTAAAAAAAAAAAAAAACAAGCAGCAGCTCGGTCCTTCCTGGCTGTGGATCAGCTGTCAGCTCCGCCTCGCGATGATAGCCACGGCGGCCGTGGAGTCTTCCCCTCCCGGCGACGAATCCAGCGGCTCCCCGGCGTTTAGTTGGTTTGTTGCATTGGCGCAGAAGTCATGCAGAACGACTTGACAAGTGGGTTCGATAATCCCAAATTGATATTTTAGAGAAAAAAGGGGGGGTACAAAATACACGTCTTGTGGAAATATATTTTCTTGAAGTATGAAAATGTACTGAACGCGTGTGTCGTAAAAAATATATGTTAACAAAAAAAGAGCTACCTATGCATTATTGCCACGTTCGTGTATAAATAGATAACAGCGGTTCCCTCAAAAAACAATCCCTATCGGTTTCCCGACCGGCGAATTGTGTTTTTTCGGTGGGAAGAGGGAGCAATCGCGCCCCCCGACGAGTCTGCGTCCGCAAGGTAGCAGCTAGTGGGTCAGTCCCCGCCGATGATCGGTGGGGCTCCAAGCCTAACAGTATCCTGGCCCAACCCGCCCTCGGTCGCTTCTCTTACGGATTTCATGCAAGCCGCTTGAGCTTCTTGCATGCTTCCCGGGCGGTAATGGCCGCTTCTATTCAAAGCTCGACTTGTGGTTGCCTGTCCCGATTCTCTCCCGACAGCCTTTCCGCCGCGCTCTCTCTCTCTCTCTCTCTCGCTCTCTCTCTCTCTCTCTGGTGCTCAGCTTTCCCCTCTTGATTCTGCAGTGTCTGTCCATCCCTCTTCGCGAGCTACGCCAGAGAACTCCACACCAGCAGCCGGGCTTCTGGTGGACGGCCCAGTAAACGCTACCGTGGCGCCTCGCGGAAAAAAAAGTAGAACAGTAGCGCCCCCCGGTGACACGGGTTTGCCACGCAGGTCTACGTGTGTACGACTGTCTGACCCTTTCATTAGTGTTTTCCTATCAAAGCCAAATGGAAGCTGGACGGTGTGGAGGCGGCGACAGTGAGGAAGACGAGGGGAATGCTGCTGGCGACCCGGACCTACCCTCTCAGCCTCACTGTGCCGAACTGAAGCAACTGAAGCAACTCAGGAACACGTTCAGCCACATGCTCACTCAGCCAAGTGCCTCAAAGTGCTTGGGTGCTCCTTCATCCCACCAACCATCAGGCTCAGGAAGCTCCAACACCACCAGACAAATGGAATGGACTGAACTTTCATTCACATACACCACACCACACACCTTGGACTGTGACCCAGCCGTTGTTATTCCAGGACCATTCATATATTGTACCTGGAATACCTGTATAAATTTGCACATCTTGCACCTTGCACTTTCCGCATACTTGCACTATTTTATCTACTTGCACTATTTGATCTATCTTGCATTTTGCACCACAAACTGCTATCTAGGACACTAGTATGCATACGGGTCCTCTCGTCACCGACCTGACTTAAGAGCGCGTATTTAATCTAATCTATTGTTTTTTATTGTGTATAGAATTTAGCCAGGCTCTTTACTGCTCATCTATCCCCTGCACTGCTGGTCTCTGCGAATTTCTCCTACGGGGGATTAATAAAGAAATATCTTATCTTATCTTATCTTATCAGGACTCGCAACGAAAATATGTGATTATGATTAAGGGGGAGGAACAATGAAAGACATTGCTCTATATTCTACAACAATAACCTAGATTATTATTATAAATTAGATTTTGGATCTTTAAAAAAATCTTCCTAATAGATTTCTTCCATTAAACCAGGAACAGAAAGCCAGAGGATAATCTGACAATATCATGGCTAAAATTTGAAACCCCGCCCATTAAGCAGCACAATAGAAAATACGGCGATTATGTTAGATAATGCCTAAACACGAGATAAATCGTTTATCACCTTTACCACTGACACATCAGAACTGGTGAAATCAAACACAACCAGGACTCACCTGCCCTGCCTATACACCTATCATGCATTTATTGGCAACAGCTGGATCCGCAGTTTCATTGGACTTTACAACCAAATATGGATCTGGGTGTGAGTGATTTTGACCCCAATCAGTACAATCAGTTACTTAAACGTTGATCGCTCTGATGTCATCACGCTATTGGAATGACCGGTCCCCCAGGTGATAGTGAGGAGATTGTTGTTGATGCCGTAGAACACGAAGTCCCAGGAACTCTATATAGTTTAAGCTGAAGTTGTTTATTGGTCTCGTAGGCCTACGAGGAGAAGCAGAGGATTTCATCGAGCAAGAGATTTGTGCGTGAATCTTCCTCAGTTGCTTGCCTGTTCCCGGAGACGCAGTGTATTATATACAAGTCCCAAATTGGAAGAGCATGACAGGAATGTCCCATTCTGATTGGCTTATAATGTATACAGATTACATGTTACTAAACAGATTTGACATGATGTAGGTGTATCCTTCAATCACTTTATGTTATGTCTCCAAGTTCCAGAGAGCCAGCCTTGAAGTCGCCAAGAAGAATACAATCTTCACTATGTCCTTCTTCAGAAGGTCAGATCAACCTAGCCGTACCATTGCTAGATAACATTTTTCCTAACACCAGGTTGTGGGACACTGTCCTCCTGCGGTACGTTAACCAGCCGCAAAGCTGAGGCGGGGCCTCGGCTCATCGAGGAGATAAAGCCATCAGAGGAGAGATCCATCCAGAGGCCAGAGGGCAAACAGACCACACTCCATGGGAGAATGTCTCCGATGGGGCAACACTGTGTCTACGATGAGGTCGGACAACTTAAGGGCACAGTGCTCATGTCTGCTTTGCGGCATCAGCCTGAAACTCTCTGTCTCTAACTGGAGAGATAACACAGGTTCTGAGCAGGACTCTGTGTGGGCTGGGATCAGTGGAAGTTTGTGTCATATTTGGTTAATCAAATCAGGGGCGGTGACCCAATCATTTGGGACAGAATATGGCAAGGTTATATAAGCTTCCCGACACAGACACAGACACAGGCACGCACGCTCACAGGCATGCACACACACAAAGTGGTGGAGGCACCTGGCAATTATGGTTTGGCAAAAGAGACACACACAAGTCTACAGCTTGTTCAGTACACATCATGCTCTTATGGACATGATGATGATTTATTTAAGGAGATTGATATATTGCAAGGTAATTGTAGATATAATATGATGACATGAAAACATAGTTTTTTTATTGTCTCTCAATAGGTTAGGTTTTTGTAGTGTGTTTTTTGTAGTGTCCATTTAAATTCAATATCTTTGACAATATTTTTTCATATTTTATTCTGTATTTTGTGTTTATAGATGTTGCTATTTGGGTTCAGTCTTTTCTATTTACTTTGATGTTTCTGTCTTGAGCTGAGCAACAGTAAAAAAAAAAATTAAAAAAAAGATTTCCTCCGGTGACAAATAAGTCATGTGAATCTGAATCTGAAACAGATTGCATCTCATCATCAGAGCACAACATTGTCTTCAGTGGCGTTATCTATTCCGTCAAATCACAAGAGCCTCGGTACGCCTTTCTACTTTCTACCACTCTGTTCCCCAGCAGACAAAGACCAATACACAAACCGATACAAGCTTACAACCAAAAAGAAAGAGTGGCAGAGAGGGAGAAACGGAGAGAGAATTCAGACTAAATTATTTACAGCTCCACCAGTCCCCTGTTTCCAAACTGCCCTCTTTGCCCTTCTATTGTATTCAATGTATTGTATTTAAAAGGGACCATGTACAGTTTGAAACATAAAAGTCCCCATTTGACGAACCTTATCAGATTATAGCTTGAAGCTCATTCACATCCGATGTCCCTGAGATGGACACAACAAAGAAAGCACAATAACAAACAATACAGGGCAAAGACAGAATACAGAGATAGACAAAAGAGAACACACAGGACACACAATACCAAGCTCCACACAATAGCAGATCACAATTGTATGCAAGTTCTCGCCAACTCACTCCCCTGGCTTCATTCTGTCTCACCCTGTCTCAACCCTACTAAGATATTCCTCTGCACCTTTTCGTCCTTGTTTAAGCCAACATGAATTCCTTTTCTTGTTTTTCTTGTTCTTACACCTTGTTCTATTCCTGTTGACCTCTGTTTTCATTGTCATTGTTATGTTTCTCTGTTAATAAAGCTTTCTTGAATGTGACAAGACCAAGCTGAGCGAGGACGAGAGGAGAGGGAGATGGTGTTTCAGAGGAACAGGAGAAGGGAGGAGAACAAGACCTTTTGGTGTAAAGGTCTGACAAACAACACTACCACCGCCAATCACTCACATCACAACCTCATAATACTGACAGCATGAAGCGACACTATCTCCCTGCAATGATAAAGCCACTGGGTTGACCAAACACCCCATTACAGCAAAGTGTAGTAGTAAAGGCACAGTGAACACACATAAATCTAACTCCATCTTCAGACGCTACACTTCCACCTGCTGGACAAAAATGGACACTACGTATTAAAGACCGGTTCTGGACCTAATGCTTTTGTAAATCGTGTGGCATATCCACCTCAAGCATATGCACTCCAGTGACCGCATTGATCATCCAAGAGGTTTGAGTGCTGTCTGCGATCATCACAGCCAACACTATACAGTTATTTTACGTTACAGGAAATTTGCCTCTGCCCCTGTGTGCCAAAGCCTGACACAGCAGTACCCCCAAAAAACCTGAATTAAATATTCATGGCTGTATTACCAGGAAAACATATCAATACCGTTCTGACGTAATAGTTCTGAATCACTCGCCGCGTATTAGCAGGCGGCCGTAAGCTCTGATGACATTTGTGTCAAAGCGCATTACAGTCCACGTCGCACTGAGCTGTAAAAAAAAAAATCTGAAAGCAAGGAGGGGGGAAATCACATCGATGTGTGTGAAATGGTTGTTTTTTTTTAATGTGATGTTTCTTTTTTTTTTTCTTTTTTTTCATATTCATGAAAATCTGAATCCCTCAGCCACTGTCCTTTATTTCCACATATTCTGATTTGATCCCTTTGATGAGCTCCAACTAACGTCGCTCCACTTGCCCTCAAACCTGTCTCCAGATTTTCGCTGCGAAATTCCGCTCCGGTGTGGACGGGCCTTTAATGAGGATCATTTTCCCATTAAACCTTTTTTTTCACCTTGCCCTCATTTCACCCCCTCCTGGCTCCTCCTCATCTATGTCTGTCTACGTTTTCTCCTCCTCCTCCCCACCCGCCCTCGCTCCTTCTCTCCTTATCCATCCCAACTCGCACACACACACACATACATGCACACACACACACACACACACACACACACAAACACACACATGGACACGCATACCCTCTCTATTCCCTTACATACACTTGCTCTTTTATTTTCTTCTCCTCTATATTAAAACTCCCTGTCTCTTTCCTCCTATTCATTGGCTATTAGTTTTTTCCCTCCCTTTATTTCTACAGTTGGGTTCCCTGCCATTTCTTATCCTGCTCTTTATATAACCATGGGAACCGTTTCAGGGGGAGGAGGGGGGTGTAACCATGGCAACCATGAAGCAGCTAGTGCGCGCGGCCTCCCTGGGGAGTCGGGGAGTCCTTTCAGCTGCGCGGAGGAAATATATTTGGCCAGGCAGTGTAGCGGACACCTCGACATGGCAGCCAAAGGCGTCTTGAGGTCCTCATGTGGTCCTGCATTACTAACTTGCCATCGTCACCACTTTCTCACACACACATGCACACTGACACACACACACACACACACACACACACACACACACACACACACACACACACACACACACATACACACACACACACACACCATATCTGGATCGCTTTGTATAGTCACTATTACTGTAATAAGTATTCCTTTTAACCTCATAATGAATTTATATTTCATCTCAAATGGTGATATTTGATGATATTTTATATCAAATAGCTTTTATACTGATCCTATTGGCACAAACCAAATGTTCTGTTTTCTCTAGACGTTAATCAACAATGAATATATGTTTTAAACCTTTTAGCACACGGGTTGTGCTCTATGACTCTATGATTCCATTGCAGTAGTTGAATAAAGCTGTATTCTATCAGTTGCACTATTCGCCTCACTCCCTATCAATATCAATCTATAAGCAGCCTTCATAACGCTACTGCCCTGTAAAGCAGGTGACCTGGAAGTTAGAATGCTCCCCAAACATTCCTTCTCCAAGACGCCATTGTCCACCTCAATGGAATCGAGGTCAAACACATCAAACAAAACAAGCAGGAGATATGGTGCACGACATGTAGCCGTGACAAAGGGAAGCATTATGTCCATAGCACAGTGGTGTGTCTCTGACGTCACGAGCTGTTAGAGTTGTGTGGTTCGGTACAGAGTGGGTGATGACGCCACTGCAGAACAAACATCGGTGTTTAAGCACAACATTTGGTGAAACTTCAAGAATAAAACGATGCTTAGTAACTGAAATTCATACTTGGATCACTTAATTAATTTGTCTCTTTAATAATATTGTCACGGTATAATAATTTGATTAGACAGGGATTTGAGTCATTTCTGCTAAAAACGGAAACCATTTGTTAATGCAAATTTTTATCTGTCTAATTTCAGTCTTCATGATCCGTGACAAATTGGAAATGTACAGCAAACAGCTGATATCTATCCTGTTAGTTATGAAGCGTCTTGGATACAGTAATCACTGGCTGCTTTCACAGTAAAGATGACCAGGCAGCATTCAATGATGTTGAGAGACGCTAAAGAAGCTAGCTGGCACATATTGTTCAGAGAATTAAAGTGTGCCGTTATTTTCCACCCGGCAGTCAAGTCTGACTTCCGTGGTTCAGCCAAGAGGTGTTGCCTGTCGGCCACAATCACATCCCATTGACAGAAACCTTTCTCCTATCTGTAAGCCTTTCAGTCCATATTTATCTCTCTCTCCATCTCTCTCTGTCTCTCTCTCTCTCTATCTCCTTTTTAATCCATTATTTACTTTAATTAGCTCTCATTCAAACCGCAACTCTCTCTCTCTCTCTCTCTCTCTCTCTCTCTCTCTCTCTCTCTCTCTCTCTCTCTCTCTCTCTCTCTCTCTCTCTCTCTCTCTCCTGTTTTTCATACCAACCCTACTATCTCCATCTCAATCCATCACCAGGAAACACATACATACCCGTGTGCACACACACACACACACAAAATACACAAACACACATGCTCGTACGCACACACACACACACACACACACACACACACACACACACACACACACACACACACACACTCACACAAAATACAAAAACACACATGCACACACATGCTCGTATGCACGCACACACACACACACACAAACCTTGGCATGAACACAGTAGCACAGCTGTGAGTTTCGGCTACACAACAGCCAGAGAGCCACATGTCCCAGAGGAGTGGAAAACCTCAAGTCATCATAAAAGACACATTGTGGTTCATCTCTAGTTAACTCAGTGGCGGCCATGACACCTAAAACACAACCACCAGGAGGACAAAAACTAATCAGTGACTTTGTGTGTGTGTACTGTATGTATTTTCTGTGTGTGTATGTGTGTGTGTGTGTGTGTGTGTGTGTGTGTGTGTGTGTGTGTGTGTGTGTGTGTGTGTGTGTGTGTGTTTGTGTATGTGTGTGTGTGTGTGTGTGTGTGTGTGTGTACGTGTACATGTGTGTGTTTGTGTAATTGTGCAAGAGTGACTGGGTGTGGATTTGGGTGTGCAACATGCATGCCTGGGAACAGACACACACATACAGAGTGACCACAGTTACGCGAGAACCACAGTCCTAGTGTAGCCCTTTGACTATAAATGTTGTTTTGACTCAATGTTGTTTTGACTTCATCAGCAGAACTTAGCTAATTATGTAATTCATTGCTGAGTGACTCAGAGAATAAAGCACGCTTTGGGAACGTTTGGTCAGGGCCATTTTCAAAAACACATTCCCTTGATTTTATAGTAAATACAGACATCATTTGGCGACATAGATACATAAAAAACTGACATGAAGACTAAATCAAATGAAAACCAGCTTTTTATGTAAGTCTTGCAACACCACGAGGAAGCGACCATAAGACACCCATCAATAATCACAATCACCCTATATGGGTACATGGCTCTATGTTACATTCCACACACAAATTATGATCGACAAACACACTCAAATGCAAAAAAAAATCACACACTCAAATGAGGCAGACACACAGTGCAGACACACCACAAGCCCAGGCCCAAACCCACACATAGACATACCAAGTAGAATCTCCCCCATCCTCTTACTGACCACAAGAGCAGTATCTGACACATTCCCCTGACCCCTTGCTGACCTACATCCTCCATCCCGAACTCTAAAGTAGGCCTTCATCCTCCACCAACTCCAGCCTCCAGGTCACATTTCATCCCAATGGACCAAGGTCAATGCTATGAACATCACATTGAAGGATTTGATAGGACTCAAATCAGCTAAGTGTTCAGTCTGTGTCCATGTGTCCGTTTGTCCATGTGTGTCTGTGTGCGCGGGCGCACGTTTGCCAACTGCTTGTAAATCGCAAAAAAAAAAACTGGATGAGGCAAAACGACGGCCTTGTAGATGGGGAAACATTAAAAGAACAATCCAAAAGTGAACCAGCTGAACCTATTTTTACACAGGCCCACTTCAAGAGAGACAAGGCTGCCTTGCTCATGGTGGCGGTCTCCCGTTACACTAGCAGGAGAGCACCAGTCCCCTCGAGAGAGTGTGCTAACCTACATTTCTCCCCAGATCGCCAATACTCATGTTACTGTGGAGCAGGAAGGAATGAACAGAAGAACGAGGACAAGAAGGAGACTTGAAGGAACGGTCACATCTTCACAGGAATTTTCAATGTGCCTTTGAGCAATGGAATGACTACCAATAGGGTGAATCATGAAGTTTGACCTCTGCCCCTCTTCATGGGTGAGCTATGGGGCTGTAGGGGGATATATTCCAGGGATTACCATCCTGAGAGATTAGATGGCAGACAATGGAAATGTTATACACTATAATGGCTGCATTACATTTGCATGACAGCAGTCATGCAAAAATAATGAGATTATTTTCTTTTTTTTTTTATATGTTACATGAGCTTGAACAATGAAATGCAAAACGCAGACGACATTTATCAGCCTACTGACATTTATGACCACTGGCCTTGAAGATGACAATGAAATGAAGGTCACCTATGAAATAAAAAATGTAAAGAACTATTTCTTTGAGACATTCATCTGACATTAGAGATGTGTTTTAAATGACAATCGCGTGTATCGATAAGACCCGAAGATCAACATGTGTTACCTTCAGGGACCACACTCACAGATAGAAGTCACGTTTAGTGAGTGCAGGCTGCAGGGCCATGTGCCTGAACACTCCCATGGGCTTACAAAATCAATATGTAATTGAATGCCAACCAATACAAGAAACCTGTACCGTAGGCCCCACAGCACAAGCCACAAGGCCCAGGAATAGGCCAGCGAAAGAGTAAACATCTTTCATTATGGATGCAGAACAAACAGTACCAGAGAGGGAGTTTTTTTCTCAGCTGAGGGGCTCTAGTGGATTTTGAACATGTGCAAGAGGAGACTGTTTGGATAATCCTCCGCTACACAAATCCAAAGCAGAACAATATTGAATACAATTTCATTTCTGAGAAGAAATTGCGTTGAGTCATTTTCGCTTAATGCCACACCTCCTCCCCCCCCCTCCCCAGGAAGACACAAACACACAAACACATTAGCTTGGAACAACACAGCAGCAAGTTTAGAGTATACCTTTGGTATCCAAGATCCACAGCATCAACATAACTCAATGTAGCTCCACATTGCCCCCCCCCCCCCCCCTCTCTCTCTCTCTCTCTCTCTCTCTCTCTCTCTCTCTCTCTCTCTCTCTCTCTCTCTCTCTCTCTCTCTCTCTCTCACTCTCTCACTCTCTCACTCTCTCGCTCTCTCTCACCTGCCACGCGTACCACCGCCCGCTCCGCCGGGTCCAGCACAGAGTCCTGGCTCTTCCTCTTCCTCCTCTCGTGCTTGGACAGGTTCCAGGGCAGGGTGTCCCCGGCCGAGCCCCCCTGGGGCCCCGAGGGGCACGGGGACAGGGAGCCCCCCGACCGCTCGCTGCGGAAGGAGCGCTCGCTGATGCAGGAGCGCTCGCTCAGCGTCTCCTCGTCCGACGACTCCATGGCTGGAGGACCTGGAGTGGGAGGAGGAAGCAGAAGGAGGAAGATGAGCAGAAGGGGAATGAGGAGGAAGAAGCGCAGGAGGAGGAGGAGGAGGGGAAACAGGAGGAGCAGAAGGAGGAGGATGAACCTGAGGGGAATGGGAAGGAAGAAGTGCAGGAGGAGGAGGAGAAACAGGAGGAGCAGGAGGAGGAGCAGAAGGAGAATTGGGAGGGGGAAGTGAATGAGGAGGGGGAGAAACAGGAGGAGCAGAAGGAGAAGGAGGTAAGAGATGAAGGATGAATGTGGGAAAGGGAGAAGCGAGGACAAGGAGGAGAGGAAAGATGTGGGGGGGGAAGAGAGAGCATAAGTGTAAACACTCCATAATTCATCTCTGGAAAGGGGTGTAATCACGTAGGGGTTCTGAATAATACACAAGAACGATGTCGCCACGGAGGGTCACCTAGGTAACAACACAATACCGGTAGCATTTATACAACGAGGGTGAGGATGAGCGAGAACTGGAAGAAACAAGTCATGGCATCACGTCTAGACGGCACTGAAGGACTTCTGTTCGAGACATGGACGCCTCAAAGGCTTCAGGGGAGCTCATTGTTGCTAAGACAACAGCCGTGTGGTGGAGACACACAGGAGAGGTTCTGTCACAAGAACTGTAGAAACTACGGTTGGAGAGAGACATTGAAGTGATTTATAACGCAACAAACAAATGTGTTCTTCACACTTTCATCATCTTCCACCTAAAATAGATAGAGATAAAACAATGATTTATTCTATATATATTTACAAAAGAAAATGTTTCTATTGGGAAGAATATTAGGTCAATATTACAGATTACATATTCACATGAATGTATTATTTTGTATGCTGTGGTATTAAAAAAAACCTACAATACAATGAGCCAATCAAAAGATAGAGTGACAAGAGAGCATTCACAAGACAGCGAGATAGAGAGAGACCGGAGACCGATCAAAGCAAATACTCAAAACATCAGCTATTTCGGTTTTTCTATTTATACGCACACACACACTGGGTCAATAGAGGAAGATACTGTCTCCACTACTACCCCCCTGATACACACACACACACATAGAATCTCACACACATAGAATCTCACACACACAGGCAGACACACACACACACACACACACACACACATATTGTGACACGAGCCAATATATATTGGAGGTATATTGCAGTACATTTTATCCTACAACCTCATTGTAAAGTTGTAGCTGACATAAATAATGAATGTCAAGTCACTTCTGTGGTGAATGTTTTATAGTGAAATCATAGATGAATACTACACACTATAACACACTCGTTCCATTCTTTCCTTATCTGTACCCTTTCTCTTTCCTGCAGCATTTGCTCTAATGCCTCCAACTCTCTTTTATTTATAGCAAGGTTACCATCCTACTACTACTACTGCTACTACTACTGCTACTACTAATACTACAACTACTACTACTACTACTACTGCTACTACCACTACTACTACTACTACTGCTACTGCTACTACTACTACTACTACTACTACTGCTACTGCTACTGCTACTACTACTACTGCTACTACTACTACTACTACTACTACTACTAAATTAACTGAATGAAAGACCTGAGGCTTTCCAGGCAAGAATATTGAGATGCAGTGTTTGGATTATTTCCCAAAGGCATGCCTGCATCACTGTCTGCTTACATGACTCTTCTTACATCTCTTACATGTCTTCTTGTCTGTCTGATCAGCTGAATTGTGTGTGTGTGTGTGTGTGTGTGTGTGTGTGTGTGTGTGTGTGTGTGTGTGTGTGTGTGTGTGTGTGTGTGTGGGTGGGGGGCTGTCTGGTGGTGATTCAATCGATCACAGTACAGCTCAATAGTCATGACCTGAAGTCTTGTGACCCGATCGGTAGAGACGGAGAGAAGGCCAGAAAGAGCCAGAGAAGACAGAAACGCAATCTACCATTGACAGCTTTTCTTTAAAAAGCTTATCCTTTTTGCAAACATATTGCAAGTGTGGTGGGCCACAACAAATGTGCAGTTGAGATAAAAGGCACCTGTGGTTGTCTTCTCTTAAATTGTTGGATTGACTGTTTGAGTAATGATCAGAAACTTGATAAAAGGGCACATTAGGGCAACGACAGCTCGCCAGCTGACACAACAATTTGAGAGATGCATTGATTTTCACTGTCGGGACCGTCAAACGGAGGTTCGACGACGGCCTCCGATCAAACGAAAACCTGACATACATTTTCAGGCAGCAGCTCTGAGCAATTGCATCGGAGGGAGAAAAAAAAAAAAATCCTCCGTCCAAGTAACGAGCACAGCAAATACAGTAAACAGTTCATGCCTTGTGACTATTAGCACCACGGCCCTGCCCTCTGCCAAGCCGCTCCGTTGGCAGAGGAGGAGCTCCAACAGCAGGGGGGCCCCTCTGGCTCAGCCCCACGCACAGTGGCTCTGGCTCCTCTCGGAGCGGGAGGCCGTCGTCTAAAGCAGAAGACGACCTTCACCACCCAAGCGGTGAGCAGTACGGTAGGATGTTTGCTAGAGAGAGAGAGAGAGAGGGACTGGGCTGGATCCTGACGATCCTGTATTTCTAGGTTTACGGTGGTTCTGCCCCAAAACGCCCTCCTCTTGTCCTGCACGGGGGCCCAGCCCATGGCTGGACCGCTGGCACGCCCCGCTTCCTGAACCCCCCCCCCCCCCCCCCCCCCCCCCCCACGTCTCCTAGGCAACCGCACGGGGAAGAGCTAAAAGCCTTCCCAGAATCCCCTGTGGTTTCCCGGGCAGCGTGTCCGTGTTTGGTTTGTTCCGCGTGAATATGTGTGTGTGTGTGTGTGTGTGTGTGTGTGTGTGTGTCTTAATGTTTTCGAGCCAGTGTTTAAGACTTTTCGTAATCCATGCGTTTGACATGTCTGTGGATCACTTTGTCTCCCTGCTGTGAGCGAGCAGGGTCATGCAGGCACTGCAACGGGCGGTTTTATAAATAGCGGCAGGACGGAGGTTCTGGAGCCACACTGTGTCATTATGGCTTCTTGTGGTGCGCTGGTATAAAGGATGAAGGAGCTTTGAAGATGAAGTCCACCAGCAGTCTCTGAGGACAGGGGATGTGTGAAATGATTACATAATATCCTTTCTGATGGGACCCCCCCCCAACCACCCACACTCACACCCACACCCCGACACACACACACACACACACACACACACACACACACACACACACATACACACACACTTTTGATTTGTAGTAGCATCCACTCTGACACCCTCCCACACAGATACACGCAATCCTATGTTCATGCTATATATTACACAGACACACACACACACACAGATACACATCTTGGCTGGTGTCTTTTCCTGGTAGAGTCCAACTGTGTAGGGATAAAGAAAACAACTAGCTTATATCCATCATCTCTGGCTACATTGTGTGGTGTGTGTGTGTGTGTGTGTGTGTGTGTGTGTGTGTGTGTGTGTGTGTGTGTGTGTGTGTGTGTGTGTGTGTGTGTGTGTGTGTGTGTGTGTGTGTGTATGTTGTGTGGGAGGCACATGACACAAAAGAAAAAGTAAAAGGGCAAAAACAACAAGGCATGGTCAGCAATAGAGGGAACAACAATGATACGGAGAGTGTGAGAGAGAGAGACAGAATGAGGGAGATACACACACACTCTCTCTCTCACACACACACACACTTAGAGACAGAGAGAAAGAGAGTCAGAGAGAGACTAGGTGACAAAGAGACCAAAAGCCAGAGGTGGAGACAAATAGACAAAAGTACACAGAAAAAGAGAGAAAAAAAGTAAAAGAGAGAGACAGGCATTAAGAATCATGCAGGCCGTGACATCCATTATTGTTTTTGTCATTCCGGAACAGCATTCCAGAACTCTCTGGACCAAGAGCAATGGCTGCTGGGATCTAAACTGATGTTCATGCTTCACAGAGATGCACAGAAGCATGTGACTTGGTCAGCTGGAGGTCCTCCATACCTCCAGACAGATCTTAAGACTGTTTCGTCTATATTGTCAGTGCAATGATTTCCACAGTTGGACAAATCTTTTTCAATTATGATGTTGAATTGCTGTATTAATTATGAATAAATTATGATTGGGTATTAATTGTGAGCTAATGATGTGAAAAATGTATCGAAATATGTTTGGCGCTATTCAGGCATGCTATTTACCAGTCATTAAGCAAAAGGTTTTGAGACATAATTAGAATTCATGTTGATATGATCAACTAGTAGAAGTCTTAATTGTTCATTTAATTGAAGAAGGTGTGGTTATAGGATGACTTTATTGTTATGAAGTATCAACTGGCTAAATGAGAACATGAGATACAATAACAATAAAAAAAAACCTGTAAATATCTATCCATAAACCCTGATTGATTACATAGCCATGACACTAAGCTCTATATAGAATACAGCTTCATACTGCTATGTTTTACACTGAATCGGTGTCCTTCTAAAGCTACTTTGTGTCTGAGTCCCTGACAAACAAAAAAATAAATAAAAAACAGTCAAAAAGTCAAAGTTCAATATTTTGCAATATTTATTTATAATTGCACTAATTTGGTGCCCTTAAATCACTTCCACGGTCATCATGGATGCTGGGTTAGATGGGAACCTTAAAGTCCTGTCACTCTGAACTTT
>JAXIVH010000019.1:6385557-6395557 GCA_036785325.1 Urophycis tenuis | reverse complement strand
ATTCACGCTAAGTTGAATACTTACAAATAATAATACAAAAATTATGACAAATATAAAAACTGAGCTTTTATACTATTATCATTCAGTCATCCATATCTTCAGCAGACATATCCATTGGAGTGAAAAAAAAGATTGAGAGGAAGACATGGACAATAATAGCATTTATTTGCAAATGTGTACAGGTATAATATGTATAATACACAGCGCTGGGGAGGATTTGGGGGCGTGGTCTACTAGGGTCTGTTGTCTGGTGCGCCTGCGTGGTGTGCTGGGGTGACATAGGTCTTCTCCTTCTCCATCTTGATACGCTGTTGACGAATGTCATACAGCTTCTTTTGCTGCAGGCAGGGAAGCAGAGGGGGGGGGGGGGGGAGAGACCCAGTGGCAGGGAGGAAAACAGCAGGAATTAACAGGAGGAGGAAAGGAGGGATTATGAGGCGTCAATATCGGGCGAAAAAATTTGCATTTGTTTTATGTACATGGTTTTGGGTTAGCTTAGAATGTGCCGTTTATGAAAGTCGACCTTCTTTCATCAGCACTGCATTCTAACCCTGGCTGCAGGGCTTTAATCAACCATCAGACTAGAGCGATGCAGGCCTGGACACACACCATTAGTCATGGCTGTCTGCACTAGGCTTCAGCCTTGATGCCAATGCTGACTAGTTGTTTCTGAAAGAATGGTCCTAAGCACCCTGGTGATTAGTGAATGATGCATGCAACGTGTATCATTCATATATTCATATTGGAAACCTGGAACATGGTTAAATAGGTTACATTAATTACATATGTTACATTACATATATTACATATGCCGTTTTGTGGACTTAGGAATTCCTAATCCAATTTGGGAATTAGCAGGAACAATGAAATGGCATGAAATGGTTTATGGTAGGCTGAACCTGGTGGCCCTGGGCAACCAAGCAGCTGTTGCCACTAAACCACGTAGCTCGGCAGACTCTGCAGGTTCATAGATGGATGACGTGAGGCGTCCATCTTTTTTATCCATTGCTACTTTTATTTTAGTTTTTTCTGTTTTATTCTCCCCCTCCCACGTGCGTCTACACGCCTTATGTCTCATTTGGTTTTGTTCATGCTGGTGATGTCTTTGCCATGATTTGCTGTTTTAACTATTGTGAGTATGTTCTCCTGCACTGTAAGGTGTCCTTGGGTGTCTTGATATGCACCCTCAAATAAAATGTATTGTTATTATTATTATTATTAATTACATGATACTCCATTGCTACTTTTATTTAATGTTATTCCATGATACCTTTATTTGATTCTATTTAATTTTTCTTTTTTTTTTTCCCCCAACCACGTTGGAACGGGCCTTGTCCAAAACATTTCATTGCACAGTATGACGTAGTATGACGATGTACTGTAGAATGAAATGTATGATGCGGTATGACGTACTGTAAGTGATGCTGCACATTTGATAATCAACAACTTCAACTTGAACGGTCACACAGGAGCCAAACACAACTAAACCCACTCTGTTATGCGTTATGAGCAGAGGTACGTAGGTACAAAGGAAAGTACAAATTGTACAACACTAGCCTTGTCCGGTTGAGTTTGGAATGCTCAAATAATATCTGGAAAGCTTGTTGCACTTCATCAACTTCATCCCAATAAGACCAGGGAATCAGACCAACAACCTTTTAAGCTTGGCTAACCCACAATATACATTTAAATGTATAGTTTCTATGACAACCCTTCATAGGACAGCCAATATATGAACACATAGATTATATTCATATTCAATAGCAATGCTATAAATAACAAGATGGATTGAAACTCCAGGACTCTGACGGTCCTGGCTCCACCTGACCTACCAACTTTGTCCTGTGCATGCACTCATAGAAGTCCTCCATCTCCAGCTTGCACTCTGTCTTTGCGCGTGTCTGGCCGATGCCGTGAGCACACTCCAAGAACTCCTTCTCAAAGGCGTGGCAGCGGGACGCCCGCTTGTGCGGCTGCTCGCTGCTCTGCAGCAGCAGCCACTGGTCCAGGTTGATACCCAGCCGGGACTGGAGGTCTATGAAGGGCATGGTGCTGAAAGAGAGAGGGCCAGAGGCCGTGAATCACAGTGGACCCCCAAAACAGCCTTTGAGGATGAGCTTGGACATTGCACCAAAGTTACATTTTTTTTACCTGTTTTTTTTTAATACTTTGTACTGTGTATAATATATCACTCTATATTGTGCCCACTCTGAGTATCAATGTGCGTCTTCCGAGATGTAATGGAGATGGAGATGGGTGAGATAATGTGGATTATCTCCAACTGTGGGCTTGTTGGTATACACATACGAGTGTTACATTTTATAAAAATACAAATTATATCTGTTTGTTACAACATAATACAAAACTGAAACGACAGCCGTAAATCATCTAATAACGTAGATTATTTGAATATGAATAAAATGAAATCAATGCCACTTCGAAATAAAAGCGAATTTCAAATGTGCACAAAACCATTGTATTAACGCCAAGCCTGAAAAAGGCCATACATGCAGAACATGGAACGTTTGGATGAACACCCAATGAAAAATATTTATTGAGCGCCATATAAAAATGGTTGAATAAACACAATGACTTGACATGGGTCTTTGCAAGTGATACTGCAATACAGATGTATGTATTCTTCATTTACACCCAGCCTACATTCAGCAAGGTATAATACAGTGTTATTGACCAGGTATCCAGTTAGCATTATCTAGGTTAGCTTGCTGTTCATAGTTGCTTCGATAAAGACATTGTTTAACTTATGTAGGATTTCATTCACACCTTAACTGTTGACTCATACATATTGCCGACCAATTAGTTGATTCGTTGATTACTAAACGTATAGTATAGTATAAACAGTATTTCGTCTATTCAGAGCCCTTGACAACTTGCTAATGTGGACGACGGACCAATCGTTTATTTTAACTAGTTCAAATGGTATTTAGACATTTTTGCAGCTTTCACCTAAACAAACATCAGCCATCTTATCAAAAACAATATTATGCTGGAGTAATGACTTATTTATTGATAAGAAAATCCATATTTACCCTGTTAAGTAGTCGCGAATTTAACCTTCCCTGTATGTGTGTTTGCTTTACGGCAAAGAAAGTCGTTGTCGCAAAATAACTATTTACGACTTCCCTTCCCGACAGTGCTCTTTTCCAAATGTTAACATTCAATACCTATGTTCAATATTGCATCTCCATTTGTTCATCACGTTATTTTCGTGTTCGTGTTCAATTTGTTGCATTATTTTATTATTCTATTCTAGTCTAGTCCATTTTGTTGTATGCTATTCTATTCTATTCTCTTCTATTATGTATTATTATATATTATGTATTATTTTCAGTCAAGTCTATATTATTTTCGTGTTCATGTTCAATTTGTTACATTAAATCATTATTCTAGTCTATTCTATTCTGTTGTAAGCTATTCAATTCAATATAATTTTCAGTCTTTAAGTCTATTGTAGGCCTATATGGTTGAAATCCATAAACCTTTTATTGGGGGGGGGGGGGGGGGGAAACTGAAAAAAACAGGGGCCAATGCTGGGCATGCAGCAAAGGCTACCTTTGACTGTATCTCTCAAAATGTAAAAGTCATTAGTTGCAACAAAAGATTGTGTTTTATTTAATTTTCCAGAAGTCCCACAATTTCTCTTTCACAGTACTCTGCACAGGCAAGAACCTGGACATTTTCCCTATGTACTCATCTCACAAGATAACAGTTAAATATTGCTATCTACCTTTAGACTGTAAACCACAAACAAGTACAATTCTGTTCTCAGCTCTCTGAGCTCCAAATGCATCTTGGCGATACATCAAATCTCTTCCAGGAGGTTGCATTTCAATCTTCTTCTCACTGGTCAAAGCAAGCATAACAGTTATCATCAAAACAGATAAAGCTCAGCAACGCCCAGTATGGGTAGGTCATTCTGTAAAGTTAAAGATATCCCCACAGACCTTTATGGATCAATGAAACTCCGGAATCCAAAATGAAGGGCCGCAGAAAATACTACAAAGTGTGATTAGGAAATAAATCTGCTTGTATTTGAAAAGTTAAATTTAATTATGCGTTCTACAAGTTACCAAATGTTTTGAAAGACGGTGTCTTGGTCTATCATAAAATTATGACTACAGTTGTTATGTTCCATCAGAGGCATGTGTTGTATTTTACTGTTTTATTTATTAAATGGACAAGATATTGTTTTGGGAACAATACTTTTTTTTTTACATTGAACAGAAGAGGCTTTGTGGTATTTTCTTTGTAAAATTAACCTGTAATTATTTTTCTTCTACCACAGACATTTGATTGAAATCAAAAGTAAACTTGCTTAGAGCAAAGACAATGGACAGTGGGTAATAACAATGACAATTGATAAAGTGCACAAGTGCTCATTTAAAAATAAATGACATCAGACAGTGGGAAACACACACACACGCACACACACACACAAAATGGCTACAAACAACATTCAAGTGGGTCGGTGTGTACGGTATGTGTGTGTGTGTGTGTGTGTGTGTGTGTGTGTGTGTGTGTGTGTATGTGTGTGTGTGTGTGTGTGTGTACTGTGTTGGTCATAGAGGGTGATCAGCCACCTAGAAGGTGAGCTGTCTGCTGCTTGAAGAGTAAGCAGCTCATTAAACTCTCTGCTGCTCTTATTTGGAAAGGCCTGGTTTACCAACCATGGATCTGAGCCGGACCATCGCAGGGCTGCCCTCTCCCGTAACATCATGACCCTATTTCACAATGCACTTTTTCAGCAAGAATGTGAGTGGAATGGATGAGCATAATTCAATTTCAGGTTTGTTTTCATGGTGATTCACCGTGAAAAATGACCATGCTGGAAAACAACATAACAAAATGGCTGCTTCGTCCATCTTGCATTCATCCATTCCCTTGTAAACCATTGTGGCGCGTCTGTGGTGCGTAACCTCTGAATGGAAAGTGCTCTGTAAAATATTGAGTGTTCATACTCATTTCCATCCTTTTTATAATTCCAATAATTCTGAAAGGTCTTCCATTGGATGGATGAAGGTGGGCAGTGTTCACTGTGTCCCCTACACCTCCCACACCAAGCACAATGCAGACGGATGCACACAGGAAACAACACCACCCGTCCATGTCATTCTATTCATATAAATAGCGGGGGGAAAAGATACAAAAATATAAAATAAAGAACTAGTCGGATGCACAAGTCCACAATCGTTCATCGTGTCATAATCGCAACACACTAATTTTCCCACAATCCTTCACTACTGTGCTTAGCAACACCTTGTTTCACCCATTATTTTTGTTGGTGTGTTTTTTTTGTCCGTTTTTTACTTTTTTGCTTAAGAATCCAAGGCATTTTGCACCAAGTAGTAAACATAAAAGGTCACCTTATAAATCTCAGAGGTAGTTCCCTGACAACGTACTCGCTGTGGAGGTTACTGACAGGCGGACACTTAAGACAGAAGAAAAGGAAAACAGAACAAAAGGCTGGCCGGCCGAGTGCGGAGCAGCCTCTGTGGTCGGAGACAGTGCAGCGGAGGAGAAACGACGACAGCTAAGGGAGAAAGCTATGAGACCACGTTTCGGGAACTTGGGGCGGCAGGTTAGTTAGGTCCGTTTCATTTGTAGTATTCTTTTTTTTGTGCAATCCTCACAGGCGGCCTCTCTCAGACGTAGAGGATGACGCTGGCGTCGGTGGGACAGCGAAGGCCTTCGGTGGAGGGGTTCAGGGCTCGGCAGGGGGCCTGGGTCTGTGAGGCGGCTGACGGGGGCCGGCAGCTCTTGGGGTGGGGGGAGTCGCAGTCGTCCGACGTCAGCTCGGCGATGTCGTCCGACTGCGTGTCGGACATCTCCAGGTCACTGCGGAAACTCTCGGGCTGCGCCAGGGTGACGTCACGGGGCCCCTCGCCCAGTGAGATGTCCCGTGGCCCCTCCCCCGGTGAGACGCACCGGGGCCCCTCCCCCACCGAGACGTCCCCGGGCCCCAGGGTCAGGTCCCGGGGCCCCGCCCCCAGCATGATGTCCTGAGGCCCCTCCCCCAGTGAGAAGTCAAGGGGCCCCTCCCCCGGCATGACATCCTGGGGCCCCTCCCCCAACGAGATGTCCTGGGACCCCTCCCTGAGCGACGCCCCCGAAGGAGACAGCCTGAGTGCCGAGTCGGACAGGGCCCCGCCTCTTCTTGAGCTGCAGTCCTGAGGCTCCTCCCCTCCTGAGCACGTTGCCATGGCAGCGGAGCCAGGGGGTGGGGTCAGGTCCTCCTCACTGGTCAGGCAGAGATGGCTAGGTTTGGTCTCGATGTCCACCTGGATCTCCAGGTTGGTGCATTCCCTGGTAAGAAATAAATCATACAGAGATTATCTTAACATATTTAAATAGGGTATAGGTCTGATATACAGGGCATAACCTAAAGTCTGACAGCAGACAATCTCAAATCTAGTTTCAATTGTTCTGTAACCGCACAACTCAGATCAGAGACTGTAGCATGGCGGTCCACACACTCACCTGTCAGGTAAGGTGTAGGAGGAGATGATGGAGCCGGCCATGCCCCTGGTGCTCGCACAGTCGCTGCCGGCCCCCAGGCTGCCCGTCTCCCTCTGGACGCTCTCCTTAGCCAGCTCCCCCGCCTGCACCTCTAGCCTGGAGAGGAGACACGACCAGCATGGTCAGTCTACATGCCGTGACCCGCAAAGCCTGCTGCTAACCTCAAGAGTGGGACGGGACGACATTTCAAGTAGCTGTCCAATGTCATCAATGATTCAACGATGACCCTCTCATTGGTGCATGGTTACAGCATAACATATAACCGCGTGTCCATTAGCGATGTTATGGACTCTGTAGTTACATTAGTAATGCATCAACGAATTAGACTGATGTTTTGAAAGAGCTATTACCGATTGGAGAGTGATCAAGGTGGTGCCAATGGAATTCTAATGCGTTTCTGATGGTTCATATGTCCTGCTTACAGGACACGTAACAGCTAGCAGGGATGGCTACGAAAAGCAGGTATGCTAACAATGAGCAGGGATGGCTACGAATAGCAGGTATGCTATCAATGAGCAAGGATATCATTTAGCAGGTATGCTAACAATGAGCAGGGAGGCTATCAGTTAGCAGGTATGCTGACAAACAGCAGGGATGTCATTACACTTACGTACATCGAGCTATGAGTTACTCACTCACTCTTACCTGCTGTACTTGCCGGTGCGGGTCCCTAGAGCGCCCCCTGCCAGGGTGTTGAAGTGCGGCGCGTCCCCCAGGGTTCCGGGGACCACAGAGAGCCCCTCACTAGGGGAGGTGGTGCTGAGGCCGCTGGCGGCGCCATCCAGGCTGCTCTCCCCGAGGCTGGGAGACTTGAGGACGCGCCAGGCGTCGGCCACTAGGGGGCGAGAGAAAGAGAGAGAGAGAGAGAGAGAGAGGTTGTCTTACAGAAGCAGTGGGACCACAACTTTCAAGACTTTTAAATTAGAAATCAATAACAATAAAATCAGTGGGAAAAAAATGTAATACATCAAATACAGTACACATCCAGGCGGGGCGCGGCACTCTAAAACCCTCGCCGAAATCGGCGCTTTGAACCCGAGCCACAGCGGGAGGCCGGTGAAACCGCCCACAACCTACCTGTGATGGGTCCGTCGTCCTCGTCGAAGTCGATGCGGACGCCGCGGCCCTTCTCCCGACTGACGCCGCAGCCGCCGCCGCGGCACAGCGAGATGGGCACCACGCCGTACACGTACGCCAGCATGATGGGCACGCCGATGCCTGCCCAGACAGAGGAGGAGGGGACAACCCCAGATCAATAAAAGACGTTCACGTGAAGCGTCGCGCTTCCTGTCTCATCCACCGGGGGGCGCCCGGAACAAACTGTAAGCCAAAGGCTCTCCCCTCCTTTTCATATCGTACATTTGTTTTAAATCTAATTTAATGTTATCTTAATCGTAACTTCATCTATTCATCTAATAAAATTATTCATCTTAAATCTGAAAACAAATATTACATACAAATAATATGATAATGTAGTGATATGAATGTATGAATATTAAATATGAATATAATATTTTATTCATGATCCATCTCTTTGCATTACATGACCGAGAAGCAAACGTAAAAGTGTTTTGGCGGCTGAAGAGAGCGCGTGGACCGAGGAGAGACATTTTGGGGCGAGTGTGTAACGAACCGACGCTGACGGCCGCCACGACAGGAGCGGTGATGATGGACAGGGCCACGCCCCCCGTGATGGCCAGGTTCCGTCTGTGGCGAGACGCCTTCCTCAGCTCGTAGTGGGCGTGGATCTGGGACAACAGAGGCGATTATCGGAGGTTATTTTTAACCTCAGGAATGAGTTCCATGGAAGAGACAATTGAAGACATCAGGCATTCTGTTGATCTGAAACTAAAAACACACATCCATTTCCAGATACATACCGTTTATCATTGTTCTTATCTTGAGTGAATAAATTATGCAAATTACCTTCAAGATTAAATTTTTTTATATCCTCCGGAACTGAAACTAAAGGCCTAAATTTCGGGGAAGTTCCAAAACTGGTTTCAAAATTAGGGCAACAATTAATTCAGAACGAAACCTAGAGGGAAATAGTTTCACAATATTGTGAAATGGAGTGTGTGTGACGTGTGTTAACATTGTGAGCGCATGTGCACAGGCACACACACGCACACACACACACACACACACACACACACACACACACACACACACACACACACACACACACACACACACACACACACACACACACACACACACACACACACACAACACACACACACACACACACACACACATACCAAAGAGAGTGAGAAAATCCATAGAATGGCCCAAGTTACACATTAACAATCATGAAAAGATAAGAGAAAATCCATAGAGCGGCCCAAGTTACCCATTAACACTTATGAAAAGACCAGAGGAAATCCCTACAGAATGCTCTACCCCACAGAAAAGCTATTCACCAACAACCATCACAGGAATCAGACGCAACCCCCTTCGGCTCGGCCCTTGAAAAGCCTCTTCAGGTGAAGCTGGTCAGTAGGTGGAGGCAGGTGCGGCCCCCCAGGGGAGGGGGGGAGGGGGGGGGGTGTCGAGGCTCACCTTGCGGCCCACGTAGACGGGGATGCCGATGACCATGGCGGGCACGGCGATTGCACCGCGATCAGCGTGTGATGCCGATGGGAGCGCCAATCAGGAGTTCCCAACTGCCACAAGATCTTCTTCTTCCTGCTCCACGGCTTCTTCCCCCAGAAGGTGCAGCCGGACGGACTGGCAGACAGACACGCACACACACACACACACACACACACAATCACACACACACACACACACACACACGAGTGTTAAGGCTGTACTCTGACTAAGAGGAAGTGTTTGTGTGCATGCATTTGTGTGTGTGTGTGTGTGTGTGTGTGTGTGTGTGTGTGTTCCTGCATTCGTGTGTGTGTGTGAGACAGTATGTGTATGTGTTCCTGCGTTTATGTCTATGTGTGTGTGTGTGTGTGCATACGTTTGCACGGTTGTGTGCAGTGTGTGCATGTGCATGTGTCTGCGCATATATATACAACAGCGTGCGCAGGTGCGTGTGCATGTGCGTGCGTGTATGTGTGTGTGTTTACCTGAGGTAGTGCAGGTCAGAGATCTCCTTCATGCAGAGCCAGCAGAACTCACAGCCGCAGACGGCGCAGGTCATGTGATTACAGCTGCCGTCATTCATCTTGATGATGTAAGCACCGCAGCGCGGGCATGGCTTGATGTCATCAGCTGTGGGCCACAACACACAGTGGTCAGCTGGAGTGTGTGTCAGCAGCAGTGTGAGCCTGTGTGTGCGTCTGTATGTGTGCCTGTGTGTGTGGTGTGTGTGTGTGTGTGTGTGTGTGTGTGTGTGTGTGTGTGTGTGTGTGTGTGTGTGCCTGTGGGTGTTGTGTGTGTGTGGTGTGATGTGTGTGTATGTGTGTGTGTGTGTGTGTGTGTGTGTGTGTGTGTGTGTGTGTGTGTGTGT
>JAXIVH010000019.1:6381605-6382857 GCA_036785325.1 Urophycis tenuis | reverse complement strand
TTCCATATGCCAGGGTCCAATTCTATCTTTTTTTGTCCATCATTCATCCATCGTCCATTACAAGTGTGGGTCCAAGACATAATAAGAATCATCAAACTTAAAAAATTCTAATCAACCACGAACCAAACGTATCGGTTCCTGTCTCTATCGGGAACAGGAAGAGGTTATGAGGGGAAAGCCCATTTGAAATAGATTACCGCGACAGGGTTAAGTTTCCCCCTTGCCAGTTACTGAAGAAAACAAACGAAAGATCCCAGCTAACGCAATCGGCCACACGAATCTGCATGTCACCACACCCGCGGCAAAGTGTAGGCGCCATTTCAGGTATGGACCTGTTACCTGCCCGTGTAACACGCAACTCACGAAACAAATGGGTGTGTGAGGAAGAAAAAGCAAAACAAACAACAATAATAAGCATAATTCAAAACATTGAGGAGCGTCTAGGTCACCGCTCATATCTTGACACTTTTTAAGGTGTGCTATGGAACAATTTGATGTGAAAAATGTGGGCTTGGTAGTGTGGGGTTTGTCTTTATTTGTTTGTCAAATGACGTGTGATCATGTCAGCTAAACCAACGTCAGTAAACCAGGGCAATTTCTGCTCTGGCTCAAGAGTTAGCTACATTCGCTGGAAGGGAACATTGTGAAATGTTTTTGCTGTTGGACTTGTGTAATAATCATAACCAGATTATGCAACACCACTAATAGATAAAGCTGATCGTTAGTTTCACAAGACAAGACATTATCAAAACAAACAGGCAAAGATAAAGCCGGATAACATTACATTGATATGATGATATGAGACTCTCTATGGAGTAGGTCATTCGGCTTTGGCGATTGATCGTGAATGGCTGATTGGTTCCTGGTCCAAAAGGCCAGTAAATGTTAAAGTGATTTCACTTCCCTTAAATGGCCATAAAAGCATTTAGCAATGAGCGCACTCTCACCATAAATGTATGTCTATGTATTTGTTTCACGAATGGAAACAATCTGTGGTGATATCGCTCTCTGGTCTTTTCTCTGGAATCAATGTGTGTCGGTCAGCACACAGCTGGTGGCCAACTTCAAAGTGAATTGTCATCCCAATGTGCTAGTCGGGCACAGCAACAACGACATTGGAAACAGATGTTTTGGTGAAGCTCGGTAGACGCAGTCACGATGGTCTTGATTGAACCGGAACGGTCCGGTAAGATCACGAAGAACTGACAATCGCGCACGTTCACCACACTTGTTTTCCGCTAACGACTGGCTT
>JAXIVH010000019.1:6264105-6376605 GCA_036785325.1 Urophycis tenuis | reverse complement strand
CTGCTGTGATTGCGGTGATCTTTCTTGATTGGTCCCCCCCGCATTTTACTTTTCTCGAAATGTGTGTGGACGTACGGATGTGTGTGTGTGTGTGTGTGTGTGTGTGTGTGTGTGTGTGTGTGTGTGTGTGTGTGTCATCATTTGATAGAAAACAATATGTCTAAGAAGAATGTTCACTGACAGTCAGTTGAGGCAGGCTATTTAGGGTACGCACATACAATATCACTTCACACTAAGCGTGTGAGAGCTAACACGTTCGCCCGACAACCAGCCCAAAATCTGCACGTCACAAGCATGCATAAACATGTATCGGCCAACAACACGCATATTACATGTCTCTGGTGCTCCAGAGGGACTACAGGTGTGCTTGCTGTTACACACACACACACACACACACACACACACACACACACACACACACACACACACACACACACACACACACACACACACACACACACACACACACACACACACACACACACACACACACACACACAGTCTTGATACGGCACAGGGGAGCAGACAGGGCAAGCAGCAGTAGTCCAGGAAGTAGGGCAGGAGGGTTGCTGGTTCAATCCCTGCCTCCTTCTGGTTAACCGTTGAGTAAGACACTCAACTTGTTGAGTTTTATGTATTTTAAAGGCCCATCTAGGGATGGGCCCCCTCCCCTCTGCTGGAGCCCAAATGCAGTCCATGACTGGAGGCTGTGCTAGAGGATGTAGAGACAGCAGTGCAGCCATTTAGCTTGCTAGCAACAGCACTCCCTTGAACCTGCCTAACATCGGATCAGGAGACAGAGAGCCATCGAGCTCTTCTTTTATGATGTGTACATGGGACAGGTGGTCTCCACGTCCAATCTGTACTGCATATTCATTTTGTTGAGTGTAAGTGTAAGCTGACTGTTGTCTTACTGTTTTTGTTTTTGGGGGGGGGGGGGTTACCAAGCAACTACAATTATTTTATCCTTTTCCTGCGATATCTGGTATAGCTTTCTCTCTGCATTGTGGCAGTACACGCTCTTAAATTAACTCTAAAAGTGTGTGAATGTGAGGTGAATTCAGGAAGTGTGTTTGTAATTAGCTTCAACGGAGGACCTCCTAATCTGTTTCTCATTATTTCAGCAACAGCTTTACCTCGGAGCCAATGTTGCCGTGGTTTTCAGTTTCCCACCCATGAGTGTTAATCTGTCCCCTGCCTAGATTCACTGTTAAAATGCCTCCCTGTTCATCTTCAGCAATACTTCATTCGCCATTTAAAGTATTTTGTCTTGGAATAAATGGCCGACTGGCTGGTTGACTGACTGAATGAATAACTAGTTGACTAGTTGACAGGCAACCCAGAGCTTCATGGGATAAGTCAATCTGGCCATGGTGCTCTTGGACCAAAAACAGAATCTTGGGCTGGGTATTTCCTCTGTGTGTATTGTATTGAGCTGCATACGTTTGGCTCGGGTAATTCTCTTGCTAAAGGATTAATGAAAAGAGCCCAGCGCTGTTGCTGGGAATCGAACCAAACCTGGGAGGTCATGGGGTTCCCGGGACAACGTGGAGTCAGTAAAACTCATGCAAAGCGCTGCTGCATTGTTTGGTCTGCCCTGCCGGCCTCCGTCGCGTCCCGAAAGTCAACCCATTATAGTCTGGCATCCACGCCCGGCACCTTATTGACAAATGCGGAAAAAGCAAACGGCCATCCACCAACCCTTTGTTTTAGAGCAAACACACAAACAACAATGTTAACGTTGAAAGGCTCCAATTACCGCAAGACTCTGACGCCACATGGGGGGGGGGGGCTGTTATCTACCGATGTGTATGTGTCTCTTTTGTTCTTCCACGGCCCAACGTCGCCGTGCTAAATGTCAACACGTGGTGTGTAACCTTGCATTTGTTCAGCTGTGATGTGAACAGACGCACGTACACCTTCTATCCACAGTGAATTGCAGCGAAGCAGATGCAGGTCACACATACACACTTAACACCCAGCAAACCTGAAAGAGTGTCACTTTTGTCACGAAAATAACACAAAATAGAGTTCTAATAACAATAATGTGTCGAGAAATATTAATGTAATAATTAGTGTGTAGAAATAATTAGTGTGTAGAAATTAGAAGTTGTACAGGAGTGTGTGAGATGAGTGGGTGTGTGTTCTTGGAGAAAGCGAGTCTGAGAGTGTGTATGTGTGTGTGTGCGTGTGTGTGTGTGCGTGGGTGTGCATGTGTGTGCGTGTGTGTGCGCGTGTGTGCATGTTCAAAAAAGAGCCAGCAGCGAGAATTATCTCTGATGTCAAACACACTTTTGCGTCCAATGATAAAAAGGCAATTCTTCAGAACAAAGTATTCTTTGCTGGTTTGGCTGGTGTGTTGGCTGGTTTGGCAGTGTTTACATATCCTTTTTCAGTGGAAATTATGTAATTCCTCCCTGATGTTTTCATAGACAGTCGACTTCCTCTATTGACTTCTATTGACAATCCTGTCCTCCTGTATCACTCCCATGATTCCTGTCACATTTCCATTTACATTTAGCAGAGGTTTTTGTCCAAAGCGACTGACAATGAGTACATTTGTCACCAGAACAAGTTTCAAGCATTCCAATTGCTAGGTTAACCATTGTTAGTGTACAACATCTCTGGCCTATGATGCCAAATTGCTGTTGTGATATCACAACACCGTGAAGTGAACAGACTAACCACAGGACCAATGCAGTCACACACTCGCTGCCCTCCCATCCTATATTTTCACTGAACACATACTTTGCTGCCATTAAAAAAAGAAAAAGAACATGAGAGAACTATTGTTGTCTCTGTGGTGTACCGTTGACATATTCACCTTTCCGTCGGTTCGATTGCCTCATTGATTCAAAGGTGGTGGTGGTGGGTGGTGGGGGAACAATATGCAGTTAGTATCTAGGTCAGTATTGTGCCATGATGGCCCAGACACCTTTGTCAACTGCAACTACCAGAAACTACCAAAAATAGTTGGACACCACTGACTGACGTGGAAACACGGTTTTCTCAAATAGTAATTGTAACCATCTAGTAGTGAGTCAGTAATACTTTAGCATAGCAACAAATGTATGATACATACAATGATGCAACAACTACACAGGTAAGTCAGTGTGTGCACACACAAACACACAGTCAAGGTATCTGGGGTTTAGGGCTGCAGAATGCTATAATTAGAGTTGTGTTCAGGAGCGACAGCGGTAGGTTGCTGAATGTTTAATGTCAAACCTGCAGGCCTCACAGTGGAAAAGAGCAGCCCTCTGGGGCAGTGTGCACCCATTGAAAAGCACACACACACACACACACACACACACACACACACACACACACACACACACACACACACACACCCTTTCCTGCACCTAAGATTAGAATACCAATGGATCCATCAGGATTCAGGTTAGTGTATATCTATATAGATATAGATACACAAACACAAACACACACACACACACACTTGGCCTGTATGAGAACATGAACCAGCTGAGCAGAATCTTCAGCTCGCGGCTGAAGGTAAACAATGTGTGTGTGTGTGTGTGTGTGTGTGTGTGTGTGTGTGTGTGTGTGTGTGTGCTTGTGGATCGAAAGAGAATCCCAATTCAGGAACAGGAACCAGTAACATAATGGACGGAAGCTCGTGCGCAGTTCCTGGTGGTGGCCGGTAAATGAAGCTCGGCATTGATACAGGAAGTCAAACCTACAGGATGAGCTCATCGCTGTAGTTACGCGACAAGACAAAATGAGGAACTAGCTCCATACATGTCTGTGGGGGTATTCTGGGGCTGAGAGCCCAGGTGCCCATTAGCAAGACTTTGTGAATGTAGTGCTGAGAAACACAGTCGATTTCCCCGGTGTGTTAAAGAGACTTAAAGATAGTGAAAGTATGGAATTCATTGGAGAGACCATACTTTAATTTGTTATCCATGTCAGGTATAAAGGACTATTTTGTCATTTTAGCAGGTGCTTTAAGTGAATTGGACCCTGCCTCCTGCTATAGGCCTAAATGCTGAGTTGAAGAATGACATACCAAAAGTGTCTACAATGTATCGAATTATGTCATCCATCTGATCAGATTCCCTCTCAGAGGCGAGATGGGTTTGTGCACATCCATTCTACTCAACTAGCCTGGTGAAATAAAGGTTAAAAAAAAAAAACACATCACAACAATTTCCACTGGCCATAAACGTGGCTGGTTGTGGAAAGTCTTGGTCACTGGTTAAATATAGTCCAGTTTATATACTCATTTGCAGCAATTTACAAAGGCAGAAGACAGGAATCAGACGTCATTTTGCTGATGGTTGGTAGTAGCCCTATCATTTAAAAGATTATACAGTGTACAAGACAAGTAGCCTACTTCACTTTGGATGTTGATGTAACTTCTGTGAGATATTGAGGTTGTCAGTAGCCTATAAGCTACGTTTACAAAGATCCACTTTCCCTGTACCCTCGTCAGACTTTATATTGGCAACGTTCTGGCCAAAGTCTTTCGGACCCGTGGGTTAACCAAACACATCTACATTAAACACTAACGTGTTTTAATCCAGCCTACAGGAGCCCTACTGAAGAGATTACTTCAGAAATGACAGTGACCGAGAGTGCCATCCGAATTGAAACTGAAAGTGTTGCTATCTACGTTATCGTTTTTAAACATGCCATAACAAACATGATCGTTTCGGTTCTCCTGAGTCCACATGTGGGTGTTGCCCCCCGCACCCTGACTCGGAGGTACCGAGGCTGGAAGGACGAGACGGTCCCCTTCTGCTCGATGCAGCCTCAACGTCTACGTAGAAAGGCGTCTCTAAAAGCCTTGAATGTGCGACGAGTTGTGTGATGATATTCAACGTTAAACGAGTTGGATGATATTGATAGCGTGAAACGACTTAACATCTGGAGACTTGACTTACCTCAGAGAGTGGATGACGCTGACCAGAACCAGAACTGTAAGCAAGGGGAGAGCGCTGGAGCAATGCGCAGTGGCCACTTCTGGGCGTACTGAATTCCTTCAACTGTCAAAACGGGCTATCACCCACTCAGGCAGAAAAATATCAGCTGCCTATTTCCGTGTGTATTAGCAATGTTCTCTATCGTAAAAATAACGACAGCTGACAGTAGTCGTCTGGTCCGCTTCGCCGCTTTCACTGCGACCTCTCTGCCGCTGCCGTTGCTCTCGCGTCACGAAGAAAAGGTGGTCCTGCTAGATCCAAGGGACCGAACGTACAGTGGGCGGTACCTCCACCTCTTAACCAATCACTGGCGCCCACTGCACGTTCGCTCCCTTTGATCCAGCAGCGATCCGAAGGAAAGCCCCGATATGTGACGTAGCACCGTAACGAAGACAAAAACCAGACTCCCAGATAACAGCCATTGAAATATTGACTGGCGTTTACTGTAAATGAGAACCGCTGTGTGATAACTTACAAAAACACAAGCGATTAGAGATGTAGTTTAAAAATATCTATATTTTGTAGTTACAAAATATATAAATGAAGCTGTTGTCTCATAGTTCACATCATTTAACAAAAATAAAGTACAAATGTTAACTGTGGTAAAATGTGGCAGAACCACATTACTACATTGCTAAACGGCATGGGGGGGGGGGGGGGCAAAATAATAATAAACAATTCAAAGCCAGGTGATGAAAACCTGATTTTATTACAGATGTGCATGAATGAAAAGGAGAATGATACAACGAATTTGAGTATCGTGTCCTGAGTTACAAGTATAGACAACTATAAGATGACTTGGGGGGGGGGGGGGGGGGGGGGTAGATAGCACTTGGTGAACATCGACTCAACTCGACAGTAAAAAGGCTTCCTTGCAGGGACACTGCTGGCCTCTGCTGGCTACCTACCCTCATAACATCCAACCATTGCAGTTTGTCCACCCACCCACGCTTTTGTTGCCCCTCTTTTGACAGGTTTGGAATGGAAAGGTGGACTCTTCACCCGGCTGTGGAGAAGGAAAGGGAGGGTGTAGAGAGGGGTGGAGAGAAATTGGAAGATGGTTTCAATCACAGCGAATACATAGTGAAGTAAAAACAAAAGTCAGCCAGATGGCGTTGAGTAAATATGTTCAGACGTTCACATGTCTTCACGACAGTCCGCGGCAACCACCTCAAGTGAACAGAATAGTGCCCGCTTGCGTGTTAAATAAAATAATAACATAATAACACAGTTTAGTGCAAGTACACTGCTAGCATGTTTATCCGTTAAAGACTTATCCAAGATTCACTTGCTATTAAAAAGAACATTCGGCTGCGGCCAACATAAAAATAAAACCAGATATATCAATATATATATTAACAAAAAATGTACATATAGATAAGGAAAGCGGGTGGTTAAAAAAGCACTTTTTCTCACCACCCCACATTGTGACAAACAGAAGAACCCCCAGAACAGTAAGTGCACAGATCTCAACAAACACACCAACACAGAAGGACAACAGACACATCACTGTGAAACGGACAGCGGGGAAACGCATAAACAGACCCAAAGGCTTTTGGTTTGCATATCTTTGTCTTGCATGTACTTTGTTTCAAGTTGTCGGGTGGTCAACCAATCACTGATCTCGCTGTGTTTAATAATGAGACCCGGCGTAACCAATAAGAGAAGTGCACCCCTCGGGTCCAATTCCCTAAAGGCGACCAAAGACAACATTCTCAGAGGTCAGACCAGACCGTGGGCTATTGTCACATCCTGTTCAGCACACAGAACGGCACGTACTGTAGTTGGGATTCAGTCACAAAGAGTGAATTACACAGAGTGCACCTCTGGCAACTGTAACGGAAACCTGGTGTAAAAGGTATTGGTTGACTTCAGTCAGCCAATACAATTACAGCAGTTTTAACCAACCTTAAAACGTTTAAAAAATTAATTAAATAAATACCTAAAACCTTGAGTAAACCTATTGTTTCACTAGATCAACATATAATCAACATATCCCCCAAGCAGACACCCATCTTAAGACAACCTAGTTGACGATATTAGTCCTTGGACAAAAAAACAAAAAAAAAGCAAACATGCAAACAGTGCATGGAACCAGCTTGCGTTGTCGTGGAGACCATGATATCACTGTGCTGGAAACTAACACCAAGCCTGGGTGTTGTCTAACCACTTCACAGGACTACAGCCTCAACCCTCTTAAGCACACAGTGCCAAGGAAAAGTGCATGCAATCATGGAATCTGGAAATTGTCAGTCAGTCATATCTATGCCAATAGATCCATCAGATAGTCTAAGAAAATATGATGTCCAGAGGTTAGTCCACATATTCCAAGAAGGGTGGGAGTGAAGACGTGGAGGAGGTAAAACAAGCAAACTGGATCAGGAGTCATGTGACACAAATTGACGTTGTGTGAAAGAAGACGAGGGTTGCGTAGGAAGGCTGAAAGCCAATTAGTCAGGCCAAATGATCAGGTTGAAGTTGACAGCGATAACACAAAGAAGTGGGAGATTAAAAAGGAAATAGGAGGAAAGAGGGGTAAAAACACAGGACAATATGAGAGCTTGGAGCAAACAGTGTCAAGTGGCTTGCATTTGATTCTTTATAGCCTTCTATTCCCACCTTTTCAGGGCAACCGGCCGCGAGTGATGTTAAATGTAGGTCGAGATTTCCGCCACAATGTAGGTGTGTATTCTAAAAGGCTGAGGTTCAATAGCCATCGCCTTCGGTCTCAACTCCCAAACACGTGTATAGCCACTGACAAGCCTCACAAAGTAAGATTAGGCACACAAAAGGCGGAGATATGGAGTCTCTGCATTCCAGCTAGCAGTAGACGGTTCCACTAAATATTGAGCAGCATTGCTTTAACAATAAAATTTAAAAAACGACAAGTCAAATCGAGGATTTCCGTCACTCGACATAATACTAAAAAATGAATAAAGGACAACGCAATCCAGGGCTCAAAACAACACCCCGGCACTTCACTAGATGCTCCAGCTCCCACATAATCACCAAACCCGAGACACACGGGGATAAGGGAAGGAACGGGGGTGTGCCATCAACATGAGCAAACGGAGAAGGAGGAGGAGGAGTTCTTTAGATGAAGAACACGTGGTCTTTACAGGCGGAGGCGCGGGCGCGGGGGGCTTCCGTGGCGGCGGAGAAGGCCGCCATGATGGAGGCAAAGACCACGTTGGGGCTCTTGGAGGCGTCCACGGGGGTGTGCAGGCCGCGGGCGCTGTAGTAGTCCACCAGCGGCATGGTCTGCCGGTGGTAGGACTCCAGGCGCGCGCGCAGCGCCGTCTCATTGTCGTCGCTGCGCTTCATCAGGGGCTCGCCGGTCACCTGGGGGACGGGAGAGGAGGGCCGCAGGTCAACGGGTGAGACGGCGAGGACGTCGAGAGGATGAGCACGAACGGACACGAGGCCCCAGGCGCAAACCCAGGTAGGAGGAAGAAGGGAGAGGGAATGGGGGAAGGGTGAGCCATGGGGGGGGGGGGGGGGTAACGGCGTTAGGACAGAGAGGAGGAGAAGTAAAAGAGAGATGTCGTCCTCCTCCCAGTAGAACGCACCACCTGCAACAGGGCTTTTGCGTATGCAGTCAAATAAAACTTGACACGACTAGCAAGCCCAATAGCAAGCCTGTCTGGGTCAAGGAATTGGGTTTCTTGATGCATTAATGAAGGCCCTGTGGTGGAAAACGAGTGGGCTGAAAACTGGGCAGTCCCAGCGTATTAACCACCAATTAAACCCATACAATTAAAATTAAACCAATTAAAAATGTTAAAAAAAAGAAGAAAGTTTTTTCATTGTGGTGTCATTAAAACAACAATAGGATAGATTAACACATCATATCTCCAAGGGAATGCTCAGTTAGACACCCTCCCAAAACCCAGAACAGGGGGGGGGGGGGTTCTGTAGCACAGAGAATGTTGAGAGCAGAGAATGTTTTTTTTTTATATCCCCATGATTCAGGGTGTTTCATTACTGTGTAATGTAAACGCCCCCGGTGTAGCAATGTGGCGGCGTGGTCGGCTGACTTACATCATCCTTCATGGGCTCTTTAGGCGGGTTGAACTCCTCGTGGTAGGAGCGGCCACTCGCCTGATGGATCAGTCTGGGAAGGTGGGAAGGTAGGTGTGTGTGTGTGTGTGTGTGTGTGTGTGTGTGTGTGTGTGAGCGAGAGAGAGTACAGCAGTTAACCACATGACATAAGGAACTCCTTAACCAATAATACAAAAATTCCTTCTAAATGTGAAATAAAGGCAGGCCTTTATCGTCAATTATAAAATGGCTTTTAGCTGATCAAGCGCTTCTTAAGGCTGGGTTATGTTTCGTTTATACTTCCGCGTCGCCGCGACGCTGGGACCCTTTGCGGACCCTTTGCGGTAACGGACCCTTTACGTCCTAGACGTGCACCTCCCCAAATCCTAGACGCGCGTCGAGGCGACGCAATCCCAACGCTTTGGCTTTGGCTGTGATTGGTCCGCGAACTACATTGGCTGGAGATCGCTTTTTCGGTTTCCACTCGTAAACACTGCCACGGTGTAAACACAGCCTTGATAAATGTTTCGACTGATTGGCGACAACCTATATAAATATAAATATATATATATATATATATATATATATATAAAAAACTTTTGCCTTAATTTCTGTAAACTTTTTTTAACTCGCTAGTAATCCGTATGTAATGACCAGAATGGTCATTCTGGTCCCTCTACCGGTGTGGCAATGAATTGCATTTCGAGACGTAAACCGCACGCAATCGCTCCGCAGAAATATCACGGGCTCATGACGGCGTCCGAGCAACGGCGTGGCCATTGCATGATCATGACGCAATCCCTACGCAGAAGCATAAACCAGCCTTTAGAAACCCACTCCTTTCTACCATGGAACCCATTACATCACTTATATGTATGCGTTGTTTTAGGGTTTGGCTTTCCCTTAAAAAATTGCTTTAGTGGCTGATGAATGGCCAATATCAACATGTTTATCCTTGATGTGCATGGGACTCCTACCTCCCACAGATCCGGCGAACCAGCAGGGAGTCGTCCACAGAAAACTCAACAACTGAGTCCAGCTGTTCCTGTCTCTTGTCCAACAGGTCATCCAGCTGTGGGGCCAGGTTCAGAAGACCAAAAAAAGGCATGAGAACACACACCAAGTGACTGGTTTCCTACTGTACTATTACGCAAATATATGAAGACACTCGCACAATCCTACACTGCATTTAGATAGATGTTTCATTAACTGAGAATGTCTGATATGTGTTTATGGCTCTTTTATTGACTTAGGTTGCGGACAATTTCGTAGACTGCATGAACCCAATTGCATGATAGTGAAAGAAGGTGGAATGTCCATGACCAACTAAAATCACCCACCATCTCTGCTTGCTTGACAGTGCGGGGGAATCCATCCAATAGGAAGCCCTTCTTACAGGGGGGTGTATCCAAGTTCTTCTCTATGAGTTCCACCACCATCTCGTCACTCACCTGCAACGGTTGGAAGTTCAGGTAATGGAGTGCTGTTACCATGATATTAATTCAGATTTTTAGAGACGATTCACTTCACACAACTGACATTGTTATTAGCGGGACAATATGCATGGTCCACTGATAAACGTTTAGTAGTGTGAATGGCACTGTTTAACAGTGGCCTTTGACAGGTGAAAACAAACTCCCAGCAATCATAATAAAGTTTTTTCTCGCCACGAGTTATGAAGAGGATGTTGCATAACTGCAACCTCTTAATCACTATGTCCTCTATATGTCATCTATAGACAAATATATGTCCTCTATAGCCCTATACATGAAAATATAAATCTTATCTGCTTATATCTAATGGCAAAAAAACTCAATTAACCGATATTGCACCTCTACAGACAGCTTGTGTTATGATGTCTCAAAATGCCATTTTGTCAGAAGGTTGTCTTGCATGAGCAACTTTCTCTCAAAACGTCTTTGAAGCAACAACCTCTTCGTCAAGTTTGCGGACGACACGACTGTGGTGGGGCTCATCAACCACAACGATGAGTCTAACTACAGGGAAGAGGTGAGCCAACTGGCCCAGTGGTGCAGACTGAGACAACAATCTAGCTCTCAACGTGCAGAAGACAAAGGAGATTGTTGTCGACTTCTGGAGAGCCTCCGCCCAGCACCCCCCACTGACCATCGACGGTGCTGCTGTGGAGAGAGTGAGCAGCACCAAGTTCCTGGGGGTGCACCTCACTGAGGACCTCTCCCGGAGCTGCAACACCGCATCACTGGCCGGCAAAGCTCAGCAGCGCCTCTACTTTCTCCGCAAACTTCGGAGGGCGAGAGCACCTGCCCCCATCATGTGCTCCTTCTACCGGGGAACCACCGAGAGCATCCTGACCAGCTGCATGTTTACTTGACTTTGAAGATTTCCATTGTTGTGTTCTGAAGTGAGTAAACAGACTTCAGACTTATTGAGAGAAAGATGCTCATGCATGACAAGCAAATGAAATTTAATTATAAAACAACAGGTCAACAGAGACATTTGTCAATTTCCGACATAATGTGTTTCAAATATTACCCGATGAGTGTAATTGCCATCCAGTTTGAGGGCCACTATTTATATCAAGCTGATACACACGACATCAATGTCATGGATCATAATTTCATAAACCTTACTAGTTTGCCAGAGTCCATGGTTTTCTTTAGCCTCTTTCCTAGCTCGGAGCCGGATGCCACCATGGCTCTCAGCATGTCCCCAGTGGCCAGGTGACACACGCAGTACTGCTCCGCAAGACGAGGTGCCTGGAGGTAGAGAGGAGGGTGTGAGAGGAGGGTGTGAGAGAGCTGAAAAGCATCCAGCTGTCAAACAGAACGCGGAACATGACAAAACAGGCATTCACATGACACTCGTTAATGTCCCATATTTGAAATTCCGTGGCCACATGGATTAAAAACCAAGCACAAAGTAACAAGCACGATATTACTTGAAAGGTATGTGGTCTTTCGGAAACAACAGGTAGTGCAGCAGCTCTGGTGCCAACTATTGAGCGTCCAGTGTCAGCCATGCTGCACACGGCTAGCTGCCTTCGCGGTGTCCCGTCTTACCTGAGTACCTTTCCCAGCTCCGGGAGGACCGAGCAAGATGGCCCGGATACCTTCCTGCATGTCGGCCACTGCCTCTTTTAACTGGGTCACAGGGGCCATGACTGCTGGCTGTGGAAACGGGGACAGAATGTCCAATCGTCCTTGTCGTTGATTCTCTGTCAAACTCGGGCAACTCCGAGGGAAAGGAAGGACCGTGCCAAGCTCCCGTCTTCTTTTGGTTTTATTGGCGTGCAACGAGTCCAAGGAGAGGCGTGTACCGCCACCTACTGGACCGGAGTTTGAATAGTTTCACTAATCGCATGCACCTGATGTTTCCTATTAGAGACAAAATGGAATTAAGTTTTCTTTACAGTTTCAGGTCACATTGTTAGACTTCTTTTAATCCATCCACGGAAACCCACCTGGCAAATGATCATTTTGCAAATATATATACAATTTGTTTTAATTAATTTTGTATTATTTCATTGGTATTGTTATTGGTATCGTCTCAAATTTAACCCTCCAAGAATTGTGTTATTTTAGCTAATAAATGACTAATTGTGTGCAGATTTAATTTGACATGATCTAAAATGCAACATTATTAACAACAGATTCACAATGTTGATATTTTAAATATAATTGCAATTCCTCTAACTTACGATTGGCGGCTGACAGTGAGTTACATCTCATGCACTTACATTGAGCACTTACATTGCATGTAAGTGCTCAATCCTCCTCCGGATGTAGCATTACCACAAGCTACACAAAGGCAGACATTTTGGTTGCATATACTTTCCTCTTGTGGTTACTTTTATACGTGCTATTCAATTGGGTTTAACTTCCTTCAATCAAAGCCTTAGTCTTGAGGTAGTCATAAAGGTCTGCCAGGATGGGCCTTATCTATGCTCACCAAATGCATGCAAAGACAAACAGATGTTTTGGGAAACAGAGAACAACAGATTTCAGCAAAATAATATTTATATATAGAATATACCATATAGATAAACCATAATAAATGAACAATTGAACCATTAAATAAACATATTTACATGACATTTGACATACCAAGTATATCGATTCAGAGCACACAACACAAGCACTGCCAAAACACACACAGCTGAATACAGGATGGACCTATTTCATACACGTGAGACGACCGCTCAGTCCATCGTCACCAGATGGATGCTGCTTCCTATAGTTCAACCATAGGCATACTTGTCCGAAAGGCTTTTGTCATTGGGAGTTATCTGTCCACTGAGCTTCATGAGAAGTTTCACGATAAGGCCGGCCTAAAGGGAAGGAAAATCAATTTGACATCAGTACTTTTCACTTTTGGGCAAAAAATCATTTCATGTTTCTACAGAATAAAATTGAGCCACCCAGAGGTTTCTTTCCCTGTAACTACCAGCACTAAAATACAGTTTTTAGTGCTCAACAAAAGTGCCTGCACTGCACAAAAGCGAGTGAAACAAAACCCGTTTAAGATGTGGGTTTAAGATAGAACTGTCTCATATGACAGGAATTAACAGACATGTTCACTATGTAAAAAAAGCGTTACCATAACATCAACCATCAACGAGTCATTTCATCCCCATGACGACAACTCAAAAGCAGAACTCGAGCGACGTCACAGAGAAGCGTCAGAAGGGGGGCACCTGTTTCGTGTGGACGATGATGTTCATTTTGTTCTCCACGCTGTGGATCTGGAAGTATTGGTCCGCGTGTCCCAGCTGCCACATGAACGCACCATACTCCAGGCTGATGAGAAGCAGCTGGTAGCCGACGATACAGAACAGATACAGACGTGAGCGCAGGTGGTCTGCTTGTTGTAATAGTTGTAATTCCGTGTGTCATCGAAGCCCTTCCGTTTTTAACCATTGCTATCTTTATGACCATTCTCGACTTGCGTCTGTCAATTGCTTAGCAATGTTCAAGGCAATAATCCAGATTGACCCACTATTTTCCAAATGTAAACTCAAATGGATTTCAAAAATACACTTACAATGGATTAAAAAAATACACTTACACACAAACAAGATACTTCCCACAGCAGCGACATTATCCTGCACTACAGAATCCCCACTCCTTATTGGTCCAATGGTCAATAGGGGCCCCTTACTACAGCCAGGGGACTCCTCCTCCTCCTCACCTTGGTCTCCATGTTCATGAGGTGCATGCCCTTGGTGTTGACGCCCACCAGCACACGGATGACCTTGTGGTTGCTGGCGCTGGCCTTGGTGTACACCTGGCCCGTGAAGAAGGCGGCCCCGTAGGTGGGGACGTCCCAGCAATTCTGCAGGAAGAGTCGCTGGAGGTGGTGCATCTCTTTGCTCACGCCCTCACTGGTGCTCAGGGCCTGCCGGGGGGGGGGGGGGGGGGGCGGAGCAGGGGTGGAGGGTGATTGGTTAGTAGATATAAAAGGGGCGTGTACGACGTGGTACGTATATGTGTACCAATGGGAGTTTTGTTCGGGGTTATAACGGTGTGTACCTTGTATTCGTACAGGATCTTGTTGGTCCAATGGTACGCCTTGCTCTTCACTTTGGACATTGGAACGATAGACCGGAGGTTTTCTTCACTGTTGATAACCGAAAAAAAAAAAACGATCGCTTCAAATTCATCAACATCTCACACGTCTGCCTACAAGCAAAGGGAGTGAGATTGGTGAGATTGAGTGAGATTGGTGAGATTGTGCACGACCCCACAGGGACCGCGGGGGTCACGTGTGAGCGCTCTTACTTGAGGAAGCCCTGTTTGTGTTTCTTGCTCTCGTAGTTGCCGTAGATGATCTGCAGCAGGAGGCTGGCCAGGGTGATGAGCTTGCTGTCGGGGGAGGGGAACAGGCCCTTCAGCAGGCAGTGGCGGGCCTCGTCAAACAGGATCAGGATGGACAGCGGGTCCTCCACCTGAGACAAAAAGCCAAGGCAATTTGAAAGGGAGGACGAGATGTGGCTCTCACACACACACCTGTGGACGATAACGTGCACATCCCATCCCAATGACCGCCTGCATTTTGCAAGCACAGGAGCATTGGAATGCTAGTTATGGCATTGGTAAGTAATGATGCTTTGGTCATAGTTGTGTTAGTTTTGTGTCAGTGTCAGTGTTGTGTTTGAAACTGCCACGGGCGATTCTCCTGCGAGACGTGGCAAAACCACGTTTTCATTCGCCAAGTTCCAGTATATTGAAGTTTAGTTAGGATTTTACAGTTCTACACCTCTCAAAATGGTATTGTCAACAAAAAAAAATCCCATGACGCATTCAGATGTACAAGCCCCCATAAATGTATTGATTCAACCAGGGGGAGTCAAAACAAAACCTACATTCTACATCTTGCTTTCTAGACAAGGAAGAGGAGGGTCCAAACTGGTGGTTTCCTGTCTGGAGCTGCACGTTCACCCGGGGAACAGTAAATGCCTCTAAATGGTCACTGTACCTTCTTCTCCACCTCCAGAGGAAGCCGGACGTCTCTCCGCAGGAACAGCTGGGGGTTCTCCCTCTGGGGGTCCAGCACCGTCAGGTCCGTCACGATCTCCGTCCAGATGCGCAGGTGCTGCAGGGGTTTGTGGTAGGGCTTCAGTTGCAAGTCTGCACACAGCGCACACACACACATACAAACACACACACACACACACACACACACACAAAGACACAGACACACACACACACACAGTTACCAGATAACCAACCTTGCTTGATTTGGTATGTTGACCTTTGAAGAGAAACCAAAATGCATCAGCATGCCCATCTTGCTGAATAGTTAAAATTCGTCCTAACCTTGAAACCAAAGGGAAATTGAATATAATTCATTACAAAGCGGGTTGGGGTAGTTTGGTGGGTTGTGAACATCGGGGATCAAAAGTAGTGCATTTTGGCTGGGAGGCACCGTCCCAAGACTGTTGGTTTTCAAACTATGGGTCGGAATCCCAAATTATTTTTGTATTCATGTCTTGTCTATTTCATTTGATCATTATTGGCGGAAAAGGCAATACCGTGTACATGCACTGGAAAAGGCAATGCTGTATTGATAAACGTAAATAATCAGTAATCCAATAGTAGGTCCTGAATCCTGTCCCAAACGTTTCTCTACAAGTAGGATCATGACCTTATGACCCCATCACCCCCCCCCCCCCCCCACACACACACACACACACCCTATCTACCGCTACCCTTCTCCTGATCGACTGTCATCTCACCAACCCCCTCCGGCCCACCCCACTCACTGAGGTTCTCCGAGCAGATCCAGATGGTGAAGTACTGCTGGCTCTCCTGCGATAGACGCATGCCCTCCATGATCTGCTGCACCGTGGTGTTGTTGCCGTGCTTCAGCTCCACCGAGCGGTAGGAGCCGTCCATGCGGTAGATGCGCACCTTCTCGTACTGCGAAAAACACGGTGCAATTTTGAGGCGGCGCCATCACACACACGCGCACACATGCATACATGAGGATGGATATGGTTCAGATAAATATTTAGAAATTATGCTCGGGTTCGGGTTGGGCTCGGTCACATCTGCGGGATTTGAAATGTATCTGTTTGTTGACATTTCCAAATGCCTTGCAGTTGCTTAGTAAAGGCGGGCTTTCATAAACACAGACGTAAATGTGTCATTAGTATGGAAGAAATAGACTTTAACTGTGTTGGGTTCAGACATAAAAAGCTTGACGCCTGTCGTGCTCGGGTCGGGTTCGGACAGAAAATTCCGGCCCGATACGCACTCTAATGCACACGCACGCCTGTATGTTTGCAGGTTGGATCAGTTTGGGAGCACAGAGTACTTTTTTTTGCGTTTTGCCGCCAGCCCAGCAGCAAGTACACAGCATATTTTTGATTCCATGTTGATGGTTACTTTTATTTACTTTTATTGAATTGCCTGTACAGCTGCCATGTCAAATTCCTTCTAAATGTAGAGACCGACCTAAATTACATGAACATAAATTACGCCAAAACGCGTTCAGATGCCGAGACACATGATTCTGATAGGAAGACTCTATTACCCGGAGAAGATTACATAAAGGACTCGGGTGTTTTATGTAAAGGGTCATCATGGCCACAAGAAAAGGCTTGCCATGCTGCCAGTCGCGCTGGTACACATTAAATGAATGGCAGGTAGCATCAGCAAGTGGGATCTTTGGTGGCGGTTACAGGAGGGGAACTCACAGGTTTGGCGCTGGCCAGCTGCAGCAACTTCACCGTCTCCTCCCACTCGTTCTGCTTGTTCTCCTCGCACACCTGCAGAGGGGAGCGTTTCTGCTGGTCCTCGATGTGCTGGGACACCAAAAGAGCACAGGATGCACCGCGGGTGAGACATAAAAAGGGACGGCCGACGTGTGTGAGGAAAAACACGCTACATTACATTACATTTAGGGCGTTTAGCAGACGCTTTTATCCAAAGCGAGTTACAAAGAGTACATTTGTTCATGAGAAGGCGAAACATTTCATTGCTGCTAATACAGTAAGAAAGTCACCAGGATAAGTTTCAAGCATTTCAATTGCTAGGTTAACCCTTGCTAGTATACAACATCTCTGACTAAGAGCCAAGTTACAAAGAGCGATCAAAGTGCCAAAAGTGCCAAATTACACTAAAAACAAAAGGATTATGCAATTCCCCTCAGTGATCATTAAAGTATGTCTGTCTGTCTCTCTGTCTGTCTGTCTGTCTGATTCACAAAAAGTCTTTTTTTTGTTTTTTTTTTGCATCTCCAGTGGAAAAAGCCCATGATAGTCCAGGGGGCCCCTGAGCCTCGGCTCACCCGGTCGATCTCAGAGTGCTGCAGCAGGAGCTTGACGATTTCCGAGTGGCCGCCGCGGGCCGCAAAGTGCAGCGGGGAGCTGAGCTGTCCGTTCAGCAGGTTGGGGTTGCACTTCCCCCTCTGCAGCAGCAGGCTGGTGGCCTCCACCTTGCCGTGCCTGAAGACACACAGGGCGCATTAGCCACGCGTCTTCCACCAGGCAACATGTTGCTCAGGACTTTTACAGTCACATATGTGTACGTATGTGCGGATATGTACGTATGTGCGGATATGTATGTATGTCTGCGTGCGTGTACGTACGCACACGTCACATTTTCCACAACTGTGTGTGTGTGTGTGTGTGTGTGTGTGTGTACACATACATATATTTAAACATGTGCACAATGTGACCCACTACTGCACTTGATACAAATCAAGTTATCTATGCTATCCTGCTTTGCCACGCTAACCTCGCCTGGTCTGGTGAAGCCAGGGAGCTGACCAGCAGGTGCCACGGCAACCTAGCCTTGTGGTGCTTGGCGGAGCCAGAGGACTGACAAGCAGGTGCTACGCTAGCCTAGCCTGGTGGAGCCAGAGGACTGACAAGCAGGTGCTACGCTAGCCTAGCCTGGTGGAGCCAGAGGACTGACAAGCAGGTGCTACGCTAGCCTAGCCTGGTGGAGCCAGAGGACTGACAAGCAGGTGCTACGCTAGCCTAGCCTGGTGGAGCCAGAGGACTGACAAGCAGGTGCTACGCTAGCCTAGCCTGGTGGAGCCAGAGGACTAACAAGCAGGTGCTACGCTAGCCTAGCCTGGTGGAGCCAGAGGACTGACAAGCAGGTGCTACGCTAGCCTAGCCTGGTGGAGCCAGAGGACTGACAAGCAGGTGCTACGCTAGCCTAGCCTGGTGGAGGCAGAGGACTGACAAGCAGGTGCTACACTAGCCTAGCCTGGTGGAGCCAGAGGACTGACAAGCAGGTGCTACGCTAGCCTAGCCTGGTGGAGCCAGAGGACTGACAAGCAGGTGCTACGCTAGCCTAGCCTGGTGGAGCCAGAGGACTGACAAGCAGGTGCTACGCTAGCCTAGCCTGGTGGAGCCAGAGGACTGACAAGCAGGTGCTACGCTAGCCTAGCCTGGTGGAGCCAGAGGACTGACAAGCAGGTGCTACGCTAGCCTAGCCTGGTGGAGCCAGAGGACTGACAAGCAGGTGCTACGCTAGCCTAGCCTGGTGGAGCCAGAGGACTGACAAGCAGGTGCTACGCTAGCCTAGCCTGGTGGAGCCAGAGGACTGACAAGCAGGTGCTACGCTAGCCTAGCCTGGTGGAGCCAGAGGACTGACAAGCAGGTGCTACGCTAGCCTAGCCTGGTGGAGCCAGAGGACTGACAAGCAGGTGCTACGCTAGCCTAGCCTGGTGGAGCCAGAGGACTGACCAGCAGGTGCTACGCTAGCCTAGCCTGGTGGAGCCAGAGGACTGACAAGCAGGTGCTACGCTAGCCTAGCCTGGTGGAGCCAGAGGACTGACAAGCAGGTGCTACGCTAGCCTAGCCTGGTGGAGCCAGAGGACTGACCAGCAGGTGCTACGCTAGCCTAGCCTGGTGGAGCCAGAGGACTGACAAGCAGGTGCTACGCTAGCCTAGCCTGGTGGAGCCAGAGGACTGACAAGCAGGTGCTACGCTAGCCTAGCCTGGTGGAGCCAGAGGACTGACAAGCAGGTGCTACGCTAGCCTAGCCTGGTGGAGCCAGAGGACTGACAAGCAGGTGCTACGCTAGCCTAGCCTGGTGGAGCCAGAGGACTGACAAGCAGGTGCTACGCTAGCCTAGCCTGGTGGAGCCAGAGGACTGACCAGCAGGCATAGTGGATGGGAGCCCAGTGGTCGCTGTCCAGCTGCTTGACGGAGAAGCCGCTGTCAAGGAGCTTGGAGAGCAGCTCGGTGTCTCCCTCGCAGGCGCTGCGGTGGAGGGGGAAATCGTCCACCCACTGCCGCTCCCTGCAGCACAGAAAGGAGGCCGGGATTAGCTAGATTCCTCCGCACCATATTGATTTAGAGCAGGAAAAATAGCAGCCTCAATGAAGCAATGGGAAGAGTTAATCATTTAAAATAATTCGGAACGATGAAAGCATCTTGATCTTGATCGCAGGGCTGCTTGGCATTTCTCACTTGTCTTCTGAAACGCTGTTGGGTCCATGCTGCCACTTCTCCCGTTTGGGAATCTGGATTTTGGAGTAGTCTGGAGCTCCGAGTCCAAAGTAAGGGTTGATGATCACTTTGTCCACCTGCGAATAGAACAGCAGGTTTTAAAGATTTTAAAGTAGGTTTAAAATCCACAAGGAAGTACCACAGAATATAAAAACACCAGTTGAAGAGACCAGGACCAGAAACCAGGACCAGCTTAGTCAGTAATCAACCCCGCCCCCCCCCCGCCCCCCCTCACCCGGTTGGTGTACTGCAGGTCCGAGCCGTACAGCGGGTTCAACACGCACACGTCGGCCTTCTCCAGGGACATCATCTTGCTGCGGACCTCCAGGGCGGTGTAGCCCATGTGCAGCCCCTCTTCCTCGCTGGGCCCGCGCTCCGGCCCGCTGGCGTACGCCGGGTTGCTGACCGTCGTCTTCACCCTCTCCACCGGCGCCGGCCGGAACAGCGCCGGAATGGCGAGGGGCACGGCGTGCTGCTCCGCCAGCCACCTGGGGGGTCAAAGGTCACGGGGGTTGGGAATCGAGCTCGAAAAAAATGTAAAATAAAATGAAAAGCTGCTTTTTCTTTTTCCGTATTCAGTCTGTGGAGGATCAAGGACGTCGTCTTTCTTGGAGTTGTTGTCCCGTCAAAGTGACCGTACTCATAAGTGAATCGAGATGACCGTACTCATAAGTGACTCGAGGTGACCGTACTCATAAGTGACTCGAGGTGACCGTACTCATAGGTGACTCAAAGTGACCGTACTCATAGGTGACTCAAAGTGACCGTACTCATAGGTGACTCAAAGTGACCGTACTCATAGGTGACTCAAAGTGACCGTACTCATAGGTGACTCAAAGTGACCGTACTCATAGGTGACTCAAAGTGACCGTACTCATAAGTGACTCGAGGTGACCGTACTCATAAGTGACTCGAGGTGACCGTACTCATAAGTGACTCGAGGTGACCGTACTCATAGGTGACTCAAAGTGACCGTACTCATAAGTGACTCGAGGTGACCGTACTCATAGGTGACTCAAAGTGACCGTACTCATAGGTGACTCAAAGTGACCGTACTCATAGGTGACTCAAAGTGACCGTACTCATAGGTGACTCAAAGTGACCGTACTCATAGGTGACTCAAAGTGACTGTACTCATAAGTGACTCGAGGTGACCGTACTCATAGGTGACTCGAGGTGACCGTACTCATAGGTGACTCAAAGTGACCGTACTCTGTTAATGCTTTGCTGCACCGTTCCAGCCAGACAGGCAGGGTTAGCTCAGATAAAGAAATATAATACAACATTTTATCCAATTGGGTGTTGGGTGCCAACCGGCTGGGGCTGAGACTAATAACCTGTCCCGTAAACTGCTCAGGTGGATCTCTCTGCCTTGGTCCAATGGAGTGGAGGCGGTTCATACTTGTCTAAGGCCAGCAGCATCCTAGAGGTGACTGAGGAGAAGTGGGTGCTGGTCTCACTGCAGACCCTCATCATGTCCTGGAGGCAGTAGAAGCTTGGGCTCCCCGGGGTGTAGATGGGCTTGCTGTTGTCTGTACGTGTGCGCACACACACACACACGCACACACACACACACACACACACACACACACACACACACACACACACACACAGGAGTCAGAGCCAAGCCATGTGGAATAACAGGACGGCTGTCAAATCAGTCTTTGAGTGTGTGTGGTGGGGGGGGGGGGGGGGGCGACTTACCTTTGACACCGAGTGGTACGATAAAGAGGGAGACCTCTTTGCCTTCATTGTCAGCATTGAGGGTGAATTTCTTCATGTGCACCACACGTTTCCCTGAATTGAAACGATGATATTGATATTCAACACAAACATCAACCTCAGCAAATTGGTTTCACAAAACAGGAAACAAAACAGCATAACTCCACCCATTACAGTGTTTTGGTTTCCAGGCTCTGTGTCATCTCCCCCCAGAAGACTCCTCGATCCAAGATGGGAACTCACCTATGTGGCCTTGGTTATTGGATATGGGCTTGGTCATCTCGTCTACATAGTTCAAAATGGATCTGGTTCTGTCTCCCCCTGCGAGGATCTTTGTTGCTAGCAGAACTTTCTTTCTCTTCTTCTCCTTCCCCTCCAGTGGTACTTCTATCAACAGGATCTTTACAGGAACACAACATAACACAACACTGAGTCAAGTAACGCCACGGCTAGCTCTTCTGCACTCCTACTGCAGTATTATGTTATGGTTTCTGCATATGGATTTGGTACACAATCGCTTTGACAAACAGGTGCTGTATCAAATATGTTCCATGATTGTATTGCCTTAATTTCTTTGAAGACAGGTTTCAATTGGCTTAAATGCTAACGGCTACTTCACACTTGGGAAATAGAGCAACAGGTGAATTTCATAATTACGCTAATTATGAATTCAAACGATTACATAAATTCAAGTCAAATTGGAGGAATAACTCATCCTAGGGTCGGCATTTATGACCATTTCTCTTCTATTCTATATCTATATGCTCTTTGAGGACACCTGAACAGCTATGTTGGCCAGACAGGAACATTTGGAGTGATTTTACCTCATATGACTTTGCTCTGTATTCCTTTGAACTTAGGCTGACTTGATTCTTTGGGCGAATTACTGCAACGAACACCTCCTCGAGGTTGTCTTGGTTGCCCATGGTGTCGTCTTCACCTCAGTTCCTGATGTACATCCTACACGGTGACAGATGATTACGGAGGTGCGAAATCAGAAATGTGTGCATGAAAAGGAAATACATTAGTAAAGTATGACGTCATCACGACTTTCACATCTGTTGTTCGCATCACTTCATGAGGATTACCATGAAGCAGGCGAAGAAATAGATGTAGATATAAAAAAAAAAAAAGCATTTAGATTTGAGAGTTAGGTCTGTATAGCCCTACGGGGAAAATACGTTGATTTATAGACCCGTAAATTACAATGAATAATTAAATTATGAATATAAGTTTTGAATTGTTTATTCTTACTTAAGTCACGCCCCGGAAACTAATCGCCCTGTTGCTTTCCCCAGAACAGTTAAAACACAAAGTTATAACATATCAAGTTGAAACAAAAAAAAAAACTTTCGCCTGGAAATATGCCGTTATACTGAAGCATATCATAAGCATTCAAAATCAGCCCCATCATGGACAATAGACTCAAAAAGAAACACATTCATCTTACCTAAGTTGTCAAAGGTACGGAGAACAAGATCGAATAAAGTTCATTTTAATATATGTCCCACTGTTGAACGACGCCATAGATCTTACTCGACTCCCAATACAATATTATTCGCGAATGCATAATAGGCCTTATTCACTTCATCGGTCAGTGTGTTGCCGATAGCCGAGAAACGACAAGGGAAATGAAGAGTCACATTGGGTGTTCATGTTGACAACAGTGTTCTCTGTCGGTGGGGTGGACGTATTGCACTTCACGTATTATACACATACACATATAGTATATCTTTATCTTTACAGATACACATATATCTTGATGTACATATATATTATAGATTAATATATCATATGACTTGCAACTAGTACATCCACTGTACCTACAAACTCGAAATTCTATTTTGTAGTTTAAACTGTTTTTTTACATATCATTGTCTAATGTGAAATAAGCACGTAGTATGTACATTTACATTTACATTTAGCAGACGCTTTTATCCAAAGCGACTTACAATAAGTATATTTGTCAGATAACATTTCATTGCTGTTAATACAGGAAGCAAGTCACTTGCCAATTGCCAGGTTAACCATTGCTAGTATGGAACATCTCTGGCTAAGTGCTAATTTACAAAGAGCTATTATAAAGTGCCAAGACGTACAACATACAAGAGCATGAGGGTAGGGTTTTTATTTTCTTTTTTTTTTTTACAAAAAAAAAAAAAAGGTTACCTTTTGTATCCATTCATGTCTATGACATTCATCAGCTTTCATCGGTCAGTGTGTTGTTGACAGCCGAGAAACAACATGGAAAGTGAAGAGGGTCACATTGGGTGTGCGTTCCAATGTAGTTAAGTCTAGTTGTGTAGTTTTTTACGTGTCATTGTCTAATGTGTAATATTAACCTAGCATGCAGTATACACCGTTCACATGCTGTCATACCTACCTCATAAAAAAACCTTCTACTCTGCAGCATTGCAACAGACTTAATTGCTGTTGTTTTTACTCCTTTTTTCTACATTCATATGTGTACATATTAGTTAAATGCTTGTTTTCTTTTGTTTTGCGTCATTGTCCCAGTATTAGCTATGTGTCTCTTCTGTGTGGGTAACTTCAGAGCAAGCAGCTGAGTCAGGTTCTTCATGTCTACACATGCTTGTGTGACGGCCCTAACCTAGCCTGTTGCACCAATGCTGGTGTGGGTATGGGTTGCTGTCTTCCTGTGTCCATCAAGGTACCATCGGAACGTGGGTGTGGCAGATAACCAGATTGGGAACACCTGGGCCTGGTGCTCCCAGAGGATAAAAGGCCAACCCCCAGCCTTGTGCGGGGGCTCTCACCTGTATTCACCCTAGTCAGCATGCAGACGCTTTTCTTTGTTTGACTTCAGTTTGTTTGTAGTTATTTCTTGAGATGTTTGCTTTATTATAATAAATACATTTAATTTACTGCCATCCTTTGTGTCCATTCCCTTATGTGTCATGGCCTAAGAGCCGGGTTATGACACTTGGCCAGAAAAAGTTGATGACTGATGACTGCTAGTAGACTATATATAGTACAAATGCTATAGGTATGCTTGTTGTTCTGATATATTTAGCAAATTATACTTATAGCTAAAAGCCACCAACAATTCTACTGTAAATTCATATGTGGTGTGGAGTTGTGTTGTCATTGTTCTGTAAAAAAAAAAAAAGTATATTTAAAGTTTTCAAACCTGCCATGTCCCCTGATGATAATATTATATTTAAGCTTGAAACTAAATTAATATTGTTAAAAATCAAACAAAAGAGGATTGTGAAAACAATTATTGGCGTGAAACATTTATTGCATTTATTGAGGCAGCTAATACACCAAAGCATGGTCTCCATTTAAACAAAATATCACACATCACATCGATGTTACAACCAAAGTAATGGATACAGCATAATAAAGGCCAGACATTCTGACTATACAAATAAATATCTAAAATATTCCTGACATGATTAAATATCTTTGGATTGGTGGAGAGTGGATTCGGGGAGCTGGTGACCCCATCCCTTCCCCCACCCCACCTGAAGTGCCTCCATATTGATATGGAAAGAATGATATGCCCCCCCCCCACACACATCTCCCCCTCTTCCACCTCCCCACCCTCCCTCCTCCCCACCCTCCCTCCAACCTATCTCCCCTTCCCCTCCCACCTCCACCCCAACCTCCCTCTCAGAAACTACACCGGCTGCTCGTCCTTGCATTGACCCAGCACCTCCTCCATCTTGCTCTGGATCTCCTCTACCCTCTTGGCCCACTTCTTGGTCACCTCCTCCTCATCGTCCTCCGTGACCGCCGTGTACGCCATTAGCGCGGTGAGCCCCATGTGGAAGAGGAGACGCAGGTGCAAGCACCGGTGCTCCATGATGCTGCGGTCGCGCTTGCAGTGGTTCAGGTACACCAGCAGGAGGTGCCGGGCGAACAGGGAGTCCTTGCCCATGATGCCGCGGTAGTAGACGTCAATGCTCTCGTCCATCCTGTCCCGCTCGTAGACCTTCTTAAAGTCCTTCATGTGGACGTCCGCGGCTCCCGGTTCCTTCTTGATGAGGGCCACCATCTTGCCGAAGGCCGTGTACTGGTGGTTGATGTACTCCTCGTGCTTGCCGAAGGTGTCGTTGACCTCGTCGATCTGGATCTGTCTCAGGCACTGGCGGTTCTTGGCGGAGATGCTCTCCATCTGCTTTTGCAGCTCCTGGAAGTCCTTGTCCATGGGGTTGGCCTCATCGTCCTGGAGGCCCTTGCGCAGCAACCTGACCAGGGGAGAGATGATGCTGAAGAGGGGGTTGACGGAGGAGGCGAAGGACAAGCCCTTCTCCACGCAGCACAGCACCTTGACCACCGTCTTCTTCACCTGAGCGCCGTCCGCCATGGCCATAGCTTTACCGACAGGTGGGCGCTCTGTACTTGGGAGGTGTAGAAATGAGAAGTAGAGTCTGTGGACGGAAACCACATAAACACATGGAGATAACGTGGTAGTCTCGTCTGATCTTTATTGTTAAAAAAATATAACAGATCCTGTTTGTGGGTTTTTTAACACAGTTATGTGACAGTTATGTGAATAAGACCTGAGGGGGTTGGTTACGTTGTTGTCATTGCTGTAGTAGTGTCAGTGGGTTACTGAGGGAAACTGAGCTCAGATAGTGGGTGGGGTGGTTCTCAATTTGCAGCACCATCCACATATATGTAAGAGGAGCCGGTGTCGGCCCACCACATGGTCATGTGGCCCCCCTTGCATCTTAATTCCCCGAAACATTAAACATATGTTTGGACCAACAAAACTTATAGGATTCTCAAAAAGAAAGGTCTCAATAAATTATAAATCATTTACCTTTTTTTCATGTTGTGATTTGATGGAATTATCAATATCAAAGTTATCAATAACTGGCAGTTTCTGTTACAAGGCAAGATGTAGTTACACCGAAAAAAAAAAAGATTTTATATCCATTCATGTCTATGACATTAATCAGCAGATCCCTATCCTGTTCATCAGGAAAAATATAATGAATATACTGAAAATAAAGTTTACTTGACTTGTAGTGGGTGTGTCTTAGGTCTTAGGCCTCCTCTCTACAGCAGCGCGAAGGATAAACACATTTTTAGGGACCGAGCCTGTGAAACAGGACGAGGTCCCTCAGACGAGGTCCCTATTGTTTTTGTTATTCGGGGATCTTTGACGTTGATTTTAACCCCCTGAACATATACGAAAACTCAATTTTTTTTGGCAAAGTTATCAGACCTGGTGAAAAATTATATATTCTATGCGACATTATATATTCTATGCGACATTCTATGCGACAATGTCTCACCTATAGGTGGCGCTATTTAAAAAAAAAAACCTAAATGCTAATAACTCCTGCATACTTTGTCGCACACTCAAAATGTTTATATCCACACATGCGGGCAATCATGCTGCACCTCCTGATGTAGGCCACGCCCATTTCCGCCATGACTTTTTTTTGGCTACAATGCAAAAACGCAAAAAAGTGCGTCCTAGACCTCTATTGCATGTGGCTTTCACCGATTTGCACGAAACTCCACATGTAGCATCTAAATTCTGTATCATGAAAAAAAGTAATTGGAAGTTTATTGAAATTCCCGAAGATAAGCGTGTTATAGTGCTTTATATATTTTTTTAGATGTCTACCTTTTATGTAAAAAAAGTAAGTGAACAATTTCTCCACATTGCTATGTCCGTTCGACACCAAACTTGGAGCCCTACTTCTGTGTACCTCCTTTATGCATCTCACAAAATTTGTGGTCATTTCCACTAGGTGGCGCTCATTAAAATCAAGAAGTTTATATCTCAACATTGGCAATGGATATTTAAATAAAACTTGGTAGGCTGCTAGCCCATGGCACCCTGAGGAGTGGTTCAAAAGGGGGAAAAAATTCTGCCAGTAGATGGCGCTCTAAAAGCAGCGTAAATCACTGTGCAAACACCGTAATAGTTATGAATATGAAATTCACTGGACACGTGTATAGTGCTGCCCAAGCTCACATACCAAAAATCGTGCTTGTCGTGGTAGTAGCGCCCCCTACAGGCTTAAAAAACAACAGCCCCGACACCACGTTTCACCTACATGTATGAAACTCGGTAGGTACGTTAAACAGGCCCAGACCTACAAAAAAGCCTCAGATATTTGCATTTAAAATTTGCAATTTTCGCGTTGTATTTGAACAAACTCCTCCCAGGGGATTTGTCCATTGGACTTCAAATTGTTTGTGTAGGTTCAGAACGTGGAACTTGACAAAAGTTGTGCTATTTGGGACTCTACCTCAAAGGGCGTGGCCACGGCGTTCCGTCAAAATCGGCCATAATCCATTTTTTGGCTTTTTCCAAGACACCGACTTTAACCGATATGTTTGAAACTCGATATGGATGTTACCCTGGCCTAGCCCTACAAAAAAGCCTCCTGGACCGATACAAAAAAAACCACCGGAAAATCAGATATTTTCATTTTAATTTTTGCCATTTTCGATTTTCGCGTCCTATTCGAACAAACTCCTCCCAGGGGATTTGTCGCTTCGGCTCCAAATTTTTTGTGTAGATTCAGAAGATGGTTCTCACCAAAAGTTGTGCTATTTGCGACCCTACCTCAAAGGGCGTGGTCATGGCTTTCCTTCAAAGTCGGCCATATTCAATTATGTCGTTTTTATACCCATGTTTGTGAACGAATTCCTCCCATGGGATTTATCCGTTCTGCTTCAAAATTGGTCAGTACAACTCAAACGTGATTCTTAACTAAAGTTGAGCCATTTACGGCTCTATCTCGAAGGGCGTGGCCAGGGTGTGCCGTCAAAGTCGGCCATACCGCACAGTGCGTGGACAGCCACAAACGAGAACCTGTCACGCCATCCTTGTGCAAACGACGACCTGTCACAACTTCATCCATGTGAACGACAAACTGTCACGACGCCATCAACATGAACGACGACCTGTAACGACTTCATCCACGTGAACGACGAGCTGTCACGACGCCATCCACGTGCCGACGAGTAATTTTTACGGCGAGGTCCCCCCAAATGTCCCGCGGGACATTAACCCAATTTAGATGTTTTGTATTGTATTTATATGTACCCTGCCTGCTACGGCGACCCAATCCATCCATCCATCCATCCATCCATCCATCCATCCATCCATCCATCCATCCATCTTTATTATTATTAGGGACCGAGCCTGTGAAACAGGACGAAGGTCCCTATTGTAATTGGTTCGTTTTTTGTTATTATTTCAGGGATCTTTGACGTTGATTTTAACCCCCTGAACATATATGAAAACTCAATTTTTTTTGGCAGTATCGCAGAGTGATAAATGCTCCCGTACGACACGGTATAACTCTCTAACACTATAAACGCTTACCTACCAGAGATGACGCGATGTCGATGTTCGGTCTACATTGGCTTTTCCTTCCATCATTTTACTCTTTTATAAAATAAAGACAGCCCCTTTGTTCCCTATAAGGGCATAGGAACGGGGAAGTGTCTTGCCGAGCGTTGATTGGCTGGTGGGTGTGCTTTGATTTGTTTGGTTGTTGTTTTGGCCTTGGGCCACCCTATATATATATATATATATATATATATATATATATATATATATATATATATATTAGTTGCACTGATAGTGTTTCTAGTTAATGAAATAGTATATCCACTGTACTTACAAACTCGAAATTCTATTTTGTACTTTAAACAGTTTTCTACATACCATTGTCCAATGTGAATTATAAACCTAAGCACGCAGTATGTACCGTTTATTGTGTACATGCATATACTGTCATATCCACTTGTTGTCATTGTACTGAAAAATATATATTCAAAGTGTTCAAACCTCCCATGTCCCCTAATGACAAGAAGAAGCAGTGGCAGTTTATTTTCCAAGGCAACATGAAATTACACCGAAAAAAGTTAACCTTTTGTATCCATTCAAGTCTACGACATTCATCAGCACATCACTATCCTGTTTATCAGGAAAAACACCTTCATGAATAGTCATTCGGCAGTGGGTGTGCCTTAGGTCTTCAGCCTCCTCGCTACAGCAAAGTGAACGATAAACACATTTTTTATAATTGATAACTCCTTTTATTGACATATTATTAAATATAATCACACAGCACTGAAATAAATAATATATATATACTGTATATATTATATTGATTTTAATATATTATATTACTTGCACTGGTTTAATATACACCCTCTGGTGCAACCTAGACACATCATCAGTGATGTAACCTGAGGTCATCGGGTGTTTCGGGTCTCTCAACATCAGACACCCTCGCCCAGGCGACCCAACCGGGGGTGATCAGACCCCGGCTTGTGTCTAGGTAGCTTGTTTGGCCCATGGATCACCCCTCCTGATCCACAGCCATCTTGATGCCTTCTCAGCAGCATCAGTGGTGTTTTTGATGGCTTTCTTGCTGTGCAGTCCCCTTATTCCCAACAACTTGAGGGCCCTGCAGAGTGACTGACCTGCGAAACCCCGGCATCCAACCTCAATGGGACTACACCGAGTCTTCCATCCGTTGCGCCGGCATTCGCCTGCCAGCTCCTCATACTTGGCCCTCTTCCTCTCAAATGCCTCCTCCATCCGGTCTTCCCAGGGCACAGTCAACTCCAGCAGTATCACCTGCCTTGTTGATTCTGACATAAGAACCAAGTCCGGCCTAAGTGTGGTCACTACGATGGTCTCTGGGAATTTAAGCTGTTTCCCCAAGTCCACCTTCAGCTGCCAGTCCCTAGCTGTTGTCAGGAGCCCCCCTGTTTGGCCTGGGCGGTGTTGAGGCTTCTCCCCAGATTTAACAAAGGTGATTGAACGCCTAGCTGGCTGTTGCTGCTTGCTGAGTGAGATCCCTGAGCAGATGGTATCTGCTATCACCTTCAGCACCTGATCGTGGCGCCAACGATAGCGCCCCTCACCCAGGGCTTTCGGGCAACAGCTTAGGATGTGCTCCAGTGATCCACTGACAGTGTTTACAGGTAATGAGTACATCCACTGTACCTACAAATTCAAAATTCTAAATTATATTTTGTAGTTTAAACTGTTTTTTTTACCATTGTCCAATGTGTCCAATAAACCTAAGCACGCAGTATGTACTGTTTATTGTGTACATGCATATACTGTCATATCCATGTAGGTGTTGTCATTGTACTGAAAAATATATATTCAAAGTGTTCAAACCTCCCATGTCCCCAATGACAATATCAAAGCATGATGAGGTTATCAATAACTGTAGCTGTCTTGAAGTAGCAGTGGTCGTTTATTTTCCAAGGCAAGGTGAAATTACACCGAAAAAGTGAAGCTTTTGTAGCCACTTAAGTCTATGACATTCATCAGCACATCTCTATCCTGTTTACCAGGAAAAATATAATGATTCATTATATTTTTTTGGTGGCGAACCGTGAGCACTACAGATGGGCCTTCACCTCAGCCATCACCGCCGAGAAAATAGATCACGGAAAAAAAGCAACAGTACGATTTGAAAGGGTTGAACAAATGCAATCCAGCTTTAATTAACGATGTTTAATTAAGGATGGAAACAAATAGACATATCATAACATCAATAACATTCTGCGCAACAAGAAACATCTCAACATTAACTTCAGAAAACGAGATCATTTAGGCTAGTGGAAATTAAATAAACATACTCTCAAGCCAAAATCTGGAAACATAAAATGAAGTCACCCAGAATGTCGCCCTGTGACGCTGCTGACACGGACACCGAGGCTCATATATATATATTTGATTTTAATATATCATATTACTTGCACTGACAGTGTTTCTAGTTAATGACATAGTACATCCACTGGTCATAATTCTGGGTTGTTTGGGGTACTGTAAACACACTGTTGGGTTGTTCATGCTGGGTCAAATAGGTTGTAATGGGTTCATTCACAGCTAAACAGCTGGTTGGGTTAATTTGAATCAACTGCAGGTTCATTCATTTTCCCACTCATCCTTTGTCGAACGTTCTGGATCCTTTGATTGCGGTCAGAGGTCCACTGCAGAGTCACTCCCCATTTTCCGGAAGAGACTCAAGACCCACTTGTTCAGAGTCCATCTGAACCCTGCATAACCCTACTATATATACCCTCATGCTCTTATTTGTTGTACTTCTTGGCACTTTAATCGCTCTTTGTAATTTGGCACTTTGAACGCTCTTTGTAACTTGGCACTTAGTTCAGAGATGTTGTATACTAGCAATGGTTAGTCTAGCAATTGAAATGCTTGTTCTGGTGACCATCCTACTGTATTAGCAGCAATGAAATGTTTCACCTTCTTATGACAAATGTCCACGCGATGCTGCAGAGTCGTGTCAACCAAGACAGCCCCACAGCATCCAGGGCCTTTAGGAACTCGGGGCGGATCTCGTCCACCCCCGGGGCCTTGCCACCGAGGAGCTTTTTAACCACCTCGGCGATCTCAGCCCCGGAGATAGGAGAGTCTCCCCCCCCGAGTCCCCAGACCCTGCTTCCTCAGTGGAAGGAGTGTTGATGGGATTGAGGAGGTCTTCGAAGTATTCCCCCCACCGATTCACGACGTCCCGAGTCGAGGTCAGCAGCGCCCCGTCCCTCCTGTACACGGTGTTGACAGAGCACTGCTTCCCCCTCCTGAGATGCCGGATGGTGGTCCAGAACCTCCTCGAAGCCGTTCGGAAGTCGTTCTCCATGGCCTCACCGAACTCCTCCGCAACCGCCAAAGCCGCGCTCCGCTTGGCCCGCCGGTACCCATCAGCTGCCTCAGGAGTCCCACAGGCCAAAAAGGTCCGGTAGGACTCCTTCTTCAGCTTGACGGCATCCCTTACCGCTGGGGTCCACCAGCGGGTTCGGGGGTTGCCGCCGTGACAGGCACCGACGACCTTACGGCCACCGCTCCGGTCGGCCGCTTCAACAATGGAGGCACGGAACAAGGTCCACTCGGACTCTATGTCCCCCGCCTCCCCCGGGACATGGTTGAAGCTCTCCCGGAGGTGGGAGTTGAAGCTCGTTCTGACAGGAGATTCAGCCAGACGTTCCCAGCAGACCCTCACAGTATGTGAGGTTAAATGAATTCGGAAAGGAGGCAGCGCATGACAATAATGCACTTTATTGTCTGATGTCTTGCATGAAGGTAACGGTGTACATAGACATCAAGAAATACAGTGTGTAAAAAGAGGTAATATATAGAATGCAAGCTAGAAACCTACAGGGCTCACAACAAAACGGTCGAGCAAACACATTAGTTGTGCATTGTGTGCAAATGTCTGTGGTTGCTAATCCCATTTTGTGCATTTTGTATTGTGTGATATGTATTCCAGTGATTGATGTTTATTGAGTTTTTGGATTTCCAGTTTAGGAGAATTGTTTTCTTAGCGAAAGTTAGAGAAATGAGCAAGCTGTTCTTGTATTTGTTGGGTATGGTGATTACTGAAGTGTCTCCTAGTAAGCAGAGCTGTGGGGATGAAGGGATTCTGCAGTCCAATATGGAGGAGAGGTTTTCTGTGACAGAGTTCCAAAAAGAGTAAACCGGTTGACAAGCCCAGAGTGCGTGAAGGTAATTAGTGCACGGGGCAAACGCACCGAGCACTGGCCCTACAGCAAAGCTGTGGAGCCAGTCGGATTTTGATGCGAAACTAGTGATATATCAAAATGTGCGTCTTCATCGGGATCAGTGTGCTCGTATTTTTGTTAAAATAATATTAATTTTTCACGAAGTTATTTGCAAAAAACTGAATATTTTCCCATAGAGAATGCATGGGAGGAGGTAAAAAAATACATACTTTTACTGCTGTCTGCTGCTCCTGCATACTTTGACCTAGAGACTCCATTTCAACTTTAAACAGTAGACACAAGTCTTGTGTATTTTATGTATATTTCCATGTTTTGATAGGTCATATACTTTTTGATCAATCACTGTTCAATGACCATGATCATTTTTGGAGAAATGATGAGATTACAATGGGAGTGTATCGCATGCCCTTATTAGGGTTAGAGGGTAGCTAGAGTGGAGAGAGCCCCACAAAAATGAAAAAATAAATCTCTTTCCACGCTGCTCCTGGCCACAGTTTACAATATACACACGTGATTTTTTCCACCGCCGCCACAGACTTGCATTTTCACTTTTTCAGCCCACAAGCACCGGGGGGGGGGGGGGGGGGGGGGTCGAAGCACCCACCAATTGACCCATAAAGTGTTAGACAACCATCACAGCGACTATTAACCTGTGAGCTTTTTAAGGTCCAAAAAGCTCACAAAAGTTGCATGGTTCCTCTTGAACAACAATTAAATGTTTCACTTTCTGATAAATGTACTTATTGTAAGACGCTTTGGATAAAAGCGTCTGCTAAATGCCCTAGATGAAAATGGATCGAACCACCAACCCTCCGGTCGTGGAACACACGCTCTACCCACTGAGCTATGCCGCCCAGTTGACCGCCGAAAAGCGCTGTATAGTTCTTTTCAAAGACCCAAAGTCGCTTACACAATGAAACAAAGAACAAAGAAAGACGACAGTGCCGTGTATATACATACATACAGAGGTACATACATACATACACAGGTACATACTGTACATACATACAGAGGTACATACATACATACATACATACAGAGGTACATACATACATACATACAGAGGTACATACATACACGAGACAAGACATGTTTACTACGTATGCATACAGGTATGCATACAGGTTCTCACTTTTTCACCGACCTGACTTTAAGAGCTAGCATTTAATTTATTATTTAATTTAACTTATTTGACCTAATCTTGTCGTAGGTAGATCCATTTGCTTAGGTAGATCAATTTATTTTATTTTATTGTTTATTGTCTATAGTCTATTGTCTATTATAGTCAGGCTCTTTTGCACTAATCTATCCCCTGTACTGCTGGTCACTGTGAATTTCTCCTAAGGGGGATTAATAAAGAAATATCTTATCTTATCTTATCCAAGACAAGACATAAGGACAGGAGCAATAGCAGTCCAATGGGCCGAGATGCAGGGGAGAGTGGCGTGGTGGGATGAGGGGGTGGTGGGGCATGAGGAGGGGAGAGGGCAGTGGAGGGGATTGTTAGGGTTATGGATAGGGGAGGTCGTAGGCTTGTGAGAAGAGTTATGTTTTTAAACGGGATTTGAATGTGGGAAGTGAGGGGGTGTCACGAACAGATTGGGGGAGTGAGTTCCAGAGTCGGGGTGCTGCTGAGGAGAAGGCTCTGTCGCCGAAGGTTTTGAGTCTTGATGGCTTAGCGATCAGAGTGAGTGTGGAGGAGGATCGGAGGGCTCGGGAGGGTCGATTGGGGGTGAGGAGATCTGACAGGTAGAACGGGGCTAGGAGATGGAGAGCTTTAAAAGTCAGGAGGAGTATTTTGAAGGTGATGCATTGTTTGATGGGGAACCAGTGGAGAGTGGATAAGATAAGATAAGATATTTCTTTATTAATCCCCCGTAGGAGAAATTCGCAGAGACCAGCAGTGCAGGGGATAGATGAGCAGTAAAGAGCCTGGCTAAATTCTATACACAATAAAAAAACAATAGATTAGATTAAATACGCGCTCTTAAGTCAGGTCGGTGACGAGAGGACCCGTATGCATACTAGTGTCCTAGATAGCAGTTTGTGGTGCAAAATGCAAGATAGATCAAATAGTGCAAGTAGATAAAATAGTGCAAGTATGCGGAAAGTGCAAGGTGCAAGATGTGCAAATTTATACAGGTATTCCAGGTACAATATATGAATGGTCCTGGAATAACAACGGCTGGGTCACAGTCCAAGGTGTGTGGTGTGGTGTATGTGAATGAAAGTTCAGTCCATTCCATTTGTCTGGTGGTGTTGGAGCTTCCTGAGCCTGATGGTTGGTGGGATGAAGGAGCACCCAAGCACTTTGAGGCACTTGGCTGAGTGAGCATGTGGCTGAACGTGTTCCTGAGTTGCTTCAGTTGCTTCAGTTCAGCACAGTGAGGCTGAGAGGGTAGGTCCGGGTCGCCAGCAGCATTCCCCTCGTCTTCCTCACTGTCGCCGCCTCCACACCGTCCAGCTTCATCCCCACTGCAGGGCTCGCCTTCCTCCCCGGCTTGTACAGCTTCCTGGCACCACCGCTCCCAAAGCTTCCTCCCCAGCACACGGCAGTGAAGAGGTGACACTGGCCACCGCAGACTGGTAGACCATCCGTGGAAGCCTGGTGCACACAATGAAAGATGACAGATGGGCAGTGGTTATTAGTGAGATGAACAGACATAAGATGAGAATGGCTAGAAAACAGTCTGGGGTGTGTGGTGTGTTATACAAATCCATTATCTGGTGGTGCTGGCGCTTCCGAGACGTTGGGAGCGGGTGGTTGAGGTATTGTAGAGCCTGATAGCTGATCAGCTTACTTGCCCCACCACACCCGATGCCTCCTCCCCAGCACACGACGGCGAAGAAGGTGACACTGGCTACCACAGACTGGTAGAACATCCGTAGCAGCCTAGTGCACACATTGAAGGATCTGAGCCTCCTCAGGAAGAACAGCCTGCTCTGTCCCTTCCTGTAGAGGGCCTCGGTATTATCAGACCAGTCCAGTTTGTTCGGAGAGGGACAGGAGTGATGTGTTCACGGGATCGGGTGTGGGTAAAGGAGGCGAGCAGCAGAGTTTTGGACCATTTGGAGTCTATGGAGGAAATGAGGTAATGCCAGTGAGCAGTGGCGGCTGGTGAAGAATATTCTAGGTGGGGCTGTGCCATATTCAGTCAATTTCAGTAACCATCCCAATACATTGAACACAAACTACAGGAAACGAGTGCTCCGTGAAATAGTCAATAATTATTTAATGTCAATATTAAAAAGTTGAGGCATTCTAACACAAAACATAAACAACATATTGCACAAACACAAGCTTTCCATTTTTTCATTTGAAATTGAATTTGTAGTCACTTTGGGCTCTATGAAATTACAGTAAACATTTTATATACTAAACGATCAAGAAAATAATCAGCAGATTAATAGGTAGTGAAAATTAAGGACTAAAAAATACTAAGGTCAACTATATACAACTGTATACAACTATATACAGACTCGCCCTGACTCGCCCCTGCATTTGCTCGCTTGGGGCGATAAAGTAATTGCCCTTCTCGGCTTGGATTTGAGGACGCTGATTGGCCAAAATTTATGTCATGCTTTCACATCTTAAATTAGTAATTAGCTAAACAGTTACACAGACCCGCCTCCTTGGGGCGATTTCTCCATCGCCCCAGAGCTGCTGAAGCATGGGACACGGGACGTGTAGGAAAAGCATACATACATCTTACACAGATGATTTTCTATTATATTTTACACATATTACTGGGTACAGTCATATTTCAAACACACAAATATTAACAATTTGTATAATCTATTGATATAAGTTTTTATTTTATTTTAAATGTATCTATTTATTGTGGGTCAAGGGGGGGCGGGGCGGTGTCCTATTGCCCTCTATGGGCCAGCCGCCATTACCAGTGAGGAGTATATAGTAAGGAAGTATGAAGTTGTAGGGTCGTAATATTCCTAGCCAGGACCTTGTGGTTAATCTTTTGTGTGGCGATATGTCTTTTGTTCTCCCAACCCCTTTCACGCCGAGGACACAGACGTGGGGGTGGAGAAGGGAAAGTATGTGTAAATGATTGTATTACTTTGTTATGTTATTGTCACATCATGTTTGGTCTCATATTGATTACCACTGTAAGGGTAGTAAAATGGTCTCGGTCTCATAAGGGAATTAGTTGAGTATGGTACAACTTGGAGGTTAGGATTCCCAATGCACAGGAAATTAGGCAACGACCCAGTCAGCTCCACTCAGCTCCTCTCATTAACCATCTGTGTGGACCCTGGGAACCAACAGCAAATGAGCCGGAATCCGAATGAGCTCCAGAGCTTATTCTGATGGAATGAATACATATCTGCTAATCTTCTCTCAGACCCTCTGCTATTCGTCTGAAAAAGTTCAAAGCATCTGTTCACATCCACCTATAGGAGGCAGCAAAGCTGCAACACTAATGGGGGCACGGCCCAAGGAAATGTCACCAGTTGGATCAAAGGCTCATGTCCTGAATCCCAAACCAAGTATACCTCAAGGCAGGGCTGTAGTTCTAGAGACGTTTTTTCTATGGTCTTAGACTCGCTGGTATTTGGACTTGAACTTGTCTTGGTCTCTGTCACTGGTCTTGCCAAATATGGCTTTTGGTCACGACTGAGTATCTTTATGATGCATATTTCATACGTCCAAGAACACGTTACCTTTATCTTCCGCTATGTTAGCTAATGTTAACGTTGTGAACACATAGATAAGGCTAAGCACCCCATAGCTCTGCAGTTAACTCACCGCCTCTTCAGGTGACTTGTGAGGTTTGACGTTGTCCCACAGGTTTCCGAAATGGTGGTTGCAGAATTTGCAGTCTGCCCTGTTTCTTTTTTATCACAGTGCTAAGAAACTCCTGGTGATTTATGTAACCAAATTTTATTATGGCAGAATTGGCGGACATCTTCACTTCATCTTCACCAATCACACATTAGTTCATCTTCGCGCGCCCTGCATCTGCGTGCCCTGCTAACGTAACGTTATTGTCATTCATTTTCATTGATTCACATGCACTGACAGGTTTAGGGCATTTAGCAGACACTTTTGTCCAAAGCAACTTACAATAAGTGTATTTGTCGGAAGAAGGTGAAACACTTCATCGCTGTTAAAACAGTAAGCAAGTCACCAGAACAAGTTTCAAGCATTCCAATTGCTTGATTAACCATTGCTAGTATACAACATCTCTGGCCTGATGCTAAGATACAAAGAGCAATTATAAAGTTTCAAGGGGGGATTCTGAACAGGTGAGTTTTGAATGTATGTGTGCAAAGCAGACTTCCCATGTTGCATACAGTGCAACAGCCCTCCCCCCCCTGGGCAAATCAGATCACTGCTTGATTCTACTGTCTCCTACATATAAGCCTCTTGTGAGGAGACAGCCCATCACCACCAGGGCTGTGCAGCAGTGGTCTGAGGAGGCTGAGGAGGCCCTGAGGGAGTGCTATAGGACAACAGACTGGAGGATGTTTCAGGAAGACTACGGTGATGACATTGAGGGTCTCACTCAATGCGTCACAGACTATATAAAGTTCTGTGAGGAGAGTGTTGTCCCCACCAAGAAGGTCCGCTGCTTCCCCAACAGCAAACCCTGGATCAACAGGGACATCAAAGTCCTGTTGAACCGTAAGAGGAGAGCCTTCATGGCAGGAGACAATGAGGACACACAGAGGGAGATACAAAGAGAGCTGAGGAGGGAACTGAGGAGGGCTAAGGCCTGCTACAAAAGCAGGATAGAGGAGAAGCTGCAGCAGAACAACTCCCGAGAGGTGTGGGCAGGGGTGAAAACCATCACCGGCATGAAAACTGCCGGAGGATCACAGGAGGGGACAAAGGAATGGGCCGATGAGTTAAACCTGTTTTTCAAAAGATTTGACTCACCAACTGGGGCCAGACCTTCAACCCCCCTTCCCCCCTCCTGCCCTACTCTTCTCCCTGCTGGACCACCAGATCCGGGCATGGCAGCGTCTGCACCTCCCCTCCCTGCACCACCCTCCCTCTCTCTCCCGTTCCACACTCACAGGGAGGCTGGACCAATGTCCGGCCCAGACGACAGTCACCCCCTCGCCACACCCCCGACTACACCTGTGACCCCAGTAATAACAACCCCAACCATCAGCACCATCAGCACCAGCCACGTGAGACGGCAGCTCACAAGGATCAGGCCCAACAAGGCCAGAGGACCCGATGACATCAGCCCGAGGGTGCTCAAGATCTGTGCGGAGCAGCTGGCAGGAGTGTTCACGCACCTTTTCGGCCTCTCCCTGAGGCTGAAAAAGGTACCAACTCTTTGGAAGACTTCCTGCGTAGTCCCTGTGCTGAAGAAGGGTCGTCCCAACGCTCCAGGGTACTTCAGACCGGTGGCACTAACGTCACACGTCATGAAGACCTTTGAGAGATTGGTTCTGGACCATCTCAAGCCCAGGGTGCGCGACTGCCTGGACCCATTGCAGTTTGCGTACCAGACCCACATCGGCGTGGAGGATGCCATCATCTACCTGCTTCACAGAGCTTACACACACCTGGAGAGGCCACAGAGCATGGTGAGAATCATCAGACTTCTCCAGTGCTTTTGACACCGTCCAGCCAGACCGGCTGGCTGAGAAGCTCCTGGTGATGCAGGTCGATCCTGACATGGTGGCATGGATTACGGACTACCTCACGGACAGACCGCAGTATGTCAGGCTGCGACACTGCTTGTCAGACATGGTGACTAGCAACACCGGCACACCCCAGGGAACTGTACTTTCACCATTCCTTTTCACCCTCTACACCTCGGATTTCTGCTTCAACTCCCGAACATGCCACCTGCAGAAGTTCTCGGACGACTCCTCCATTGTTGGATGCATCACAGACAACGAGGAGGAGGAGTACAGGGAACTGGTGAGGAACTTTGTGGGATGGTGTGACGGGAACCACCTTCAGCTCAACACAGGGAAAACCAAGGAGCTGGTGGTGGATTTCAGACGCAGGAAGAGTCCCCCATTACCGGTTTCCATAAAGGGGGAACAGGTGGAGATGGTGGACACCTGCAAGTTCCTTGGGGTGCACCTGAACAATAAACTGGACTGGTCTGACAATACCGAGGCCCTCTACAGGAAGGGACAGAGCAGGCTGTTCTTCCTGAGGAGGCTCAGATCCTTCAATGTGTGCACTAGGCTGCTACGGATGTTCTACCAGTCGGTGGTAGCCAGTGTCACCTTCTTCGCCGTCGTGTGCTGGGGAGGAGGCATCGGGAGCGGTGGGGCCAGTAAGCTGAACAAGCTGGTGAGAAGGGCGAGCTCCGTGGTGGGGATGAAGCTGGACTGTGTGGAGGCGGTGACAGAGAGGAGGATGAGGGGAAAGCTGCAGGCGATCCTGGACAACCCCTCTCACCCTCTCTACGCCGAGCTGAGGCAACTCAGGAGCACGTTCAGCCATAGGCTCACTCAGCCACGTGCTTCAAAGCGCTTGGGGGGCTCTTTCATCCCATCGGCTATCAGGCTCTACAATACCTCAACCAGCCGCTCCCAATGTCTCGGAAGCGCCAGCACCACCAGATAATGGATTTGTATACCACACCACACACCCCAGACTGTTTTCTAGCCATTTTCATCTATGTCTGTTCATCCCATTGATAACCACTGTCCATCTGTCATCTTTCATTGCATGCACCAGGCTGCTACGGATGGTCTACCAGCCTGCGGTGGCCTGTGTCACCTTCTTCACTGCCGTGTGCTGGGGAGGAAGCATTGGGAGTGGTGGTGCCAGGAAGCTGTACAAGCCGGGGAGGACGGCGAGCTCTGCAGGGGGGATGAAGCCGGACTGTGTGGAGGCGGCGACAGTGAGGAGGACGAGGGGAAAGCTGCTGGAGACCCGGAACTACCCTCTCAGCCTCACTATGCCGAACTGAAGCAACTGAAGCAACTCAGGAACACGTTCAGCCACATGCTCACTCAGCCAAGTGCCTCAAGTGCTTGGGCGCTCCCTCATCCCACCAACCATCAGGCTCAGGAAGCTCCAACACCACCAGACAAAAGACAAATGGAATGGAATGGACTGAACTTCACATTCACATACACCACACCACACACCGTGGACTGTGTCCTAGCCGTTGTTGTTATTCCAGGTCTATTCATATGTTGTACCTGGAATATCTGTATAAATTTGCACATCTTGCACCTTGCACTTTCCGCATATTTGCACTATCTATCTACTTTGCATTTTGCACCATAAACAGCTATCAAGGACACTAGTATGCATACAGGTTCTCACTCGTCACCGACCTGACTTAAGAGCTCGTATTTAATCTAATTTATTGTTTATTGTTTATTGTGTATTGACTTAGCCAGGCTCTTACTGCACATCTATCCCCTGTACTGCTGGTCACTGTGAATTTCTCCTAAGGGGGATTAATAAAGGAATATCTTATCTTATCTTATCTTATCCTATAATGTGATGACAATGCAAATGAAGGGTCAATATCAGGTACCCCAATTCCATAGTACCAACACTGCAGGGTAAATTGAGTACACCTTACTTGAGTCGCAGTCATTTTAACACACGGGCCTGGGAGATCAAATCATCGTAGCCATCTCTCCTGGCTGCATACTGATACGTGCTGATCACACATTTTTATAAAATATAACTTTTACAAAAAGTTACGGATAGTGCAATTACTAAAAGACTTGCATTACAAACATCATCAAATATACCGCACATGTGTTGGATGTCACCTCATGACAGCTCATTTGCATGAAGAAGCTGTGTGTGCCAGACCATCTATTAGATGGCTTGGAGGCAAGTAAGTAAGTAAAGTTTATTTAGGAAAGCTGCTTTCCCAGAGAAAAGACACAAAGTGCTTCAAAAAAGTAATATGGTTGGTTACTAAATAAGACTTAACACATTACAATCAAACAAAATGTACAACAACAGACCTTAAAAACACAATTACAAACACTTGACAACACGAGGTAAGGCAAAGGCAAATTTGAATAGATAAATGAGTGTGTAAATGAAATTTGATGAATGAAACCTACTTTGCCGAACCACATAGTATACAGTACCAGAGCTGCTATGAAGCTCAGATGTGCTACAGTTGGTAGAGGGCGAATAAGAACGTGTTGTGACAAAAATGTTCAGCCCTATGATTGATGGCTTTGAAGTGTTTATCCAGTATGCAAATCAGTTTACAGTTTACAGTTTACCTGACATGTGTGTTGAGTCATAATTCTCGAGAAAGGAGTCCCAACGCTGTGTGGGAGGATGGGTGTTGGTGTAGTGTAGTCACTGGGTTGCCTTCGGTCGGGCCTTTTTCATCTAAATCATCTCCTCTACAACTGTGGAGCACTCTTGACCCCCTCCGCCACTCTAAATGACAGAAATGCATTCTAACACATTAAAATGTATTTTGATGACATTTCTAGCGAGAAATCTTATTATCATATATCACAGCGTATTATCATAATCTTCATGAAGTAAATGCAGTTCGGCTATTGTCATCATGTGGGAATTAAAAGTTCCTGAAAATATATGTAGAACAGTTTAAGTCTACACAACATTTCAAAAACAACCCTGAGAGCAGAGTAATAATTAGATCTGATCATCTCAGTGACTTCAGAGATGGAAATCCATGTTTACAGGTAAAATGTTTGCATCTCAAGACAAGAACCTCTTGAGAGACACTGGCCCTCATTTATCAAACGAGCGTACGACAGAAAACGGGCGTAAAATGGACGTACGCTCATTTCCACGTTGAGCTTGGCATTTATCAATTTAAACGTGAGCGCAGGCTGCGACGAAATCTCACGTCAGGTCTGAGCTCGTGTACGCAACTTTTTCGAGTGCGACCAGTGGCGAGACATATATCCGCAAGAGTCGGACAACTTTTTCTTCACCTTATTCGGAATAAAATAATTTTAACGCAATGCAAACAATAGCCTATAGGTCAAATGTGAAATGTTTTAAGCTGGATCAATTTAACATCAATTTTACATTTAATTAATTATTCAATTAAGTATTTACCTCTTCTGTAGCTCGCTGAACATGGGGCACACTGTTGACTGCAACAGTGATTTGTTTCCATATAGCGTTTTTTTTGCTTGGCCTTAATTAGATTAGATTAGATTCAACTTTATTGTCATTGTGCAGAGTACAAGTACAGGGACAACGAAATGCAGTTGGCGTTCTAACCAGAAGTGCAAATGAGCGATAAAGGTGCGGGTTGAAATGCAGAAATGCAGAATAAGGTGCAGAGTGCAAAATTGAAAAACATGAAAAGTGGCAGTAGTTATTAAAGTGACGGTAATTAACGGTAGTTATCAAAGTGACAGTAAACAGTGCAGGTGGAGGTAGTGATCGTTAAGGTAGTAAACGGTTACTAACACTAGCAGAAACAGGCTGTAAACAGTATAAAAAAATAAAAAATAAATGTAAACAATGTACAGGTAGTGCGAGAAATAGTAATATAATACAAGAAGTGTACAGATGGTGCAATAGTGCGCTAGTGCAATACAACGGAACGGGTACAACAGATGAATGTGGATTGTATGGATATGGGGGTGGGGGGTGCAACGGTAGTTGAGAATAAATAATACAATAAATAACATTACTATAAATAATATGAAGTAATGTCTAGGGGGGTGAGGGGTGGGGTGCTGGGTGGGCAGGGGTGAGTGTCCTTGGGGGGGGGGGGGGGGGGGGCGCATCAACAAGTGACACGAGTGTCTCCATTTCTGTTTCTGAAAAAATCTGCTTCTTCTTTGCCGTTGGATGTTTCTCCATGTCGTAAAAGTTAGGGGCGAGACTTCTTTTATAGGGGCGTGTTACGTTAATTACGATCGATCTCAGCCGCCGTATTTATCAACACCAAGCTCCTTCGTACGCTGGGATTGGTGTGATACGATACGTTTCGTAAATCTCACGTGGGTCCTATCGTAAAACGTATCGTGCGTTCAGATTTGCGCTCATTTCTACGTTCGTTTGATAAATGAGGGCCATTGAGTCCATCATCAAGCAACAAGTGACACTGATTTAGTTGATGTAAATCATTAGAATGTACTGTAGTTTACCAACAAACAAAAGCTCAAAGCTTTTGTTTTGGAAATTTCCTCAGCTGCTGGTGAAGAATGAAATAGAGACTTCTGCCGGCCGACAAGGTTTTATTTTCTTTGCAAAGAAAAGGGCAATCAACACGCGAGCGGTGAAAGATGAAGAAAGACCCCAAGCATGGGGATACCTAAACATTTATACCTGAGGAACACCCCCTGGAACACCCCCTAGCACACGGGTTCCCAAAGTGGGGGTCGCGGGACGCCGAGGGGTGGGTCGCGGAATGATTTCCATAAATCAAATACATTTGGAAAAAAATACAACACAGAAGCTCCTTCGTACGCACCTTTATCGCTCATTTGCACTTCTGGTTAGAACGCCAACTGCATTTCGTTGTCCCTGTACTTGTACTCTGCACAATGACAATAAAGTTGAATCTAATCTAATCTAATTAAGGCCAAGCAAAAAAAACGCTATATGGAAACAAATCACTGTTGCAGTCAACAGTGTGCCCCATGTTCAGCGAGCTACAGAAGAGGTAAATACTTAATTGAATAATTAATTAAATGTAAAATTGATGTTAAATTGATCCAGCTTAAAACATTTCACATTTGACCTATAGGCTATTGTTTGCATTGCGTTAAAATTATTTTATTCCGAATAAGGTGAAGAAAAAGTTGTCCGACTCTTGCGGATATATGTCTCGCCACTGGTCGCACTCGAAAAAGTTGCGTACACGAGCTCAGACCTGACGTGAGATTTCGTCGCAGCCTGCGCTCACGTTTAAATTGATAAATGCCAAGCTCAACGTGGAAATGAGCGTACGTCCATTTTACGCCCGTTTTCTGTCGTACGCTCGTTTGATAAATGAGGGCCAGTGTCTCTCAAGAGGTTCTTGTCTTGAGATGCAAACATTTTACCTGTAAACATGGATTTCCATCTCTGAAGTCACTGAGATGATCAGATCTAATTATTACTCTGCTCTCAGGGTTGTTTTTGAAATGTTGTGTAGACTTAAACTGTTCTACATATATTTTCAGGAACTTTTAATTCCCACATGATGACAATAGCCGAACTGCATTTACTTCATGAAGATTATGATAATACGCTGTGATATATGATAATAAGATTTCTCGCTAGAAATGTCATCAAAATACATTTTAATGTGTTAGAATGCATTTCTGTCATTTAGAGTGGCGGAGGGGGTCAAGAGTGCTCCACAGTTGTAGAGGAGATGATTTAGATGAAAAAGGCCCGACCGAAGGCAACCCAGTGACTACACTACACCAACACCCATCCTCCCACACAGCGTTGGGACTCCTTTCTCGAGAATTATGACTCAACACACATGTCAGGTAAACTGTAAACTGTAAACTGATTTGCATACTGGATAAACACTTCAAAGCCATCAATCATAGGGCTGAACATTTTTGTCACAACACGTTCTTATTCGCCCTCTACCAACTGTAGCACATCTGAGCTTCATAGTAGCTCTGGTACTGTATACTATGTGGTTCGGCAAAGTAGGTTTCATTCATCAAATTTCATTTACACACTCATTTATCTATTCAAATTTGCCTTTGCCTTACCTCGTGTTGTCAAGTGTTTGTAATTGTGTTTTTAAGGTCTGTTGTTGTACATTTTGTTTGATTGTAATGTGTTAAGTCTTATTTAGTAACCAACCATATTACTTTTTTGTCAACCACATTAAATCGCGTGCCCTCAACAATGTGCATTTCTGGCAAAAATATTATTCAATATTCGCTGATAAGAATTATTATTCGATAAGAATATTATTCGAAAATCGGTCAATCAAGAACGTACCGCACGCACGCACGCACACACAATGACATCGTAGACATGCACACACAAGGACACGAAGAGGTTTTTTATGATTTGTATGAAATCAATTTGTTTAATTCAACAACCGCGCCATCAACATCAAATTATTTCAAATAGGCTTATAGGCCTACATGCGCCGAAAACAGATCGCTTTATTTATTTATCTTTTACTGAACGCAGCCTGCATGACTGAACTAGACACGTCTTTAGCCTACGGAAACAATGGCCTATCAGAAACTGTTCAGAACATTTTAAATTTTAGAAACAAATCATCTTCAAAACTGTTAATTTCGTGTTGCCTCAAGCATTAATGCATTAGTCCAGCTGCCGAGACCACACGTTCTGGGCAAATCTAATGTGTTACAGAAACACGTCTGCCTTTCTAGTTCTTGTTTCTTTTTTTTTCTTGAGTTTCTTTAGTAGTGGAAATAACGATAGCCGCATTCATTATTCAATATTCTCCGTGACTCCGACCATTCGACCATTCGACGATCGTTGCCCATCCCTACTCAACACCAGGCTGTTTGCCACTCTCTGCAACGAACTGGGATCGCATCATGAGGGGCTGCTGTTCCACACAGAAGTCAGATGGCTTTCACAGGGAAATGTTCTCAGCCGCCTGTTTGAGCTGCGGGACGAGGTGCGCTTATTTCTGATGGAGCATGGGTCCCAGCTCGCTGACCACCCGACTGACCCTAGTTAACAAGGCTAGCGTATATGTCTTGCATTTTTGACAGACTGAATGGACTTACGTAACCTGTCATTGCAAGGTAAAAAACCCAAGCATCATGTCAATGAGTGATAAAATCCGCGCATTCAAGAGAAAAGTGGATCGCTGGACTGCACAAGTTGAAATGGGCACTGTAACCACCGCAAGTCATCTGTCAGCCGGCACGGAGGACGCACTGATTGAGCTGTCATGTGACCGCACTTTAAAGACAGATTTTAATTCCAAGACGCTGTTTAGCTCCACATACCTGTGCGAAAAAACTTTCTCTGCACTGACATATATTAAAAATAAATACAGATCACGTCTAAATGTGGAGGATGATCTCCGTGTGGCCGTCTCCACAATTAAACCGAGAATGGACTTGCTGTGTTCCGCCCATAACGTGCATCCATCTCATTAGATGAGATTAACGCTGAAACATAGTTGCCAGCAACATTTTACATATGTTTACAACAGTTTGTGGATATTACCCTGACTGAGATATTCTCCTGTTCAAATGGAAATGAAAATAATGTTTCAAAGTTAAGTTTGCACATGACAGCAATACTGTGCACTCATGTTACATGGATATTATTTTGACTGAGGTATTCTGCTTTTTATCAAACAGTACATTTCTATATGTAAAATCATAACAGGCAGCTCTTTTCTTTTGTGTTGTCGTTAAGCCCGTGTTTGGATAAGCCTAGTGCTCATGGCCTGTGCACACATTTTATTTTATTTTTTCAGTTACATCCGGGGATAGTGGGGGTCGCCAGTCTCTGGCACCGTTATTTTGGGGGTCGCGGGTTGAAAAGTTTGGGAACCCCTGCCCTAGAGTATGCTTTACATCCATTTGTCTGCTGCAGGAGCCGGTCCCCCAGGGAGAGTTTTCTCACCCTTTGTCTGCTGCAGGAGCCGGCCCCCTGTGGAAGTGCTTTACACCTAGGGTATCCTGCATTTCTTGCATATCCTGCATATCCTGATTTTGCATTTAGGTGCAAAGTTAAGTCTAGACATCACACAAAACAATTTGGTTAGGAAGGGGAAATGTTGGGCGTCTCAATGGTTAAGACAATTAAATTGAGGAAGGGGAAAAGGTTGGTCGTCTCAAATGGTTAAGACAAATAAATTGAAATTGCCATTACACTTTGTCATGACTGAATGAAAAAAATATTGGTTAGTTTATAAACGCTTCCTCTTGGCAGCGTTTTAAATCTGATATCCATTAACTTGCAATAAAGTGACATCACCTCACTCAACCTGTTCTGTTTGATAAAACATGAGGTGGGTAGGATCCAGTTGTGTACTGTGACCTTGCTTACATTTGCTAGACCTGAACATTAATAGCCACCAAAAGACTCAAACAAATTCTGCCTAAGATCATTTTGTTTTCACACGTCTCTGTAAATAGTCTGTGAGACAGCTCCACCTTTACCCAATGCTGCATCTAGTTTTATTTAAGACTAAAGCCTAGTTTATACTCCTGCGTAAAGTGCCGTACGTCAGTGACGGAGAGCCCTATACGTCGCCGGAGAGCCTGTCGGAGAGCCTCTCCGTCGTCTCCGGCTGCACGAAATATTTTTTAAGTGTCCGTCACTCCGTCAAGCGACAACGGAGACGGCAGAGGCTACGATTGGTCCACTGTTGTGAACCGATACCTGGCATCACACGTAGCCATAAGCACAATGGAGTGAGCTCCTTTGTAGTTGAAGTAGTCACTTCCGGCGTGCGGCGGAGAACTATGAGGGCTCGAGGGGTCTTCTTGGTAACGGAGTCGGATTACGTATTACGGAGTTGTAGAAGTATACTGCTGCCTTAAGAAGTCATGTGACGCAAACAAGAAAGCTGACAGTGAGGGCAAAAGTCTGATCAGTGAGAAGGAAGCAGAGGCAACTCTAAATTCAAGGACATGTTATTATGCATATTTTACATATGTAAAAAACCAAGTCACAATTACATAAATAATTTGTGTGCCAGTGATAACCTTTACTTTTGAGATTACATTTCAGGGACAACTAGAAAATTCCCTCCAAGGAAATTTTGAAAGGGCACGGTTGATACAACCGGAGTGTGAACCTCTATCACAGTCACAGTCATTTGAGTAATGGTGCTCCCTGACTCATCCCAAAAACAGCAGTCAACAAAGTGAACGTAATGAAACAGTGAAATGCAAGGAACCCAACATGTCCTGAACATTTGCCTCCAAACCCTATCTAATAGCAATAACATGTAATGACACAGAATGCCAGAATGTCGCAATGCATTGTGGGAAACACCTAAGACAAGCATGCGCGATGTTGACAGAGACGTTGAGGAAAAGAGCCATTTTCTGCCTCGGCACTGGTCTCATATTTGGGCTTATTCTGACAAAACGGTAGCTCCTATCAGAAAAAAAGCAAGACCATCATCGCCGTAAGGACTTCCCGAACGATTTGGTGTTTCTACAATGTTTCTAGAGTAAATATTTCGGAGACATTCGCAAGTTTAAAACAGGGCTCCGTTCTGCTTCTCTCTGAAAATATTTGTATCGGAGTCAATGAGGAGCAGACACAGACTGGCCACAGTTAGAGGCTGCTAATTCGAATTCTGTAAATCTCTCCGATTTTTTAAACACATTGTGAGAGACAGAACACGTATGTCTACAACGTTGGAAAAAATCACATGTGTACATTGTAAACTGTGGCCAGGAGCAGCGTGGAAAGAGATTTTTTTTTTAATTTTTCTGGGGCTCTCTCCCACTCTAGCTGCACTCTAACACTTATTATTCCACGCAATACACACCCATTGTAATCTCATCATTTCTCCAAAAATGATCATGGGGTTGAACAGTGATTGATCCAAAAAGTATATGACCTATCAAAACATGGAAATATACATCAAATTCACAAGACTTGTGTCTACTGTTTAAAGTTGAAATGGAGTCTCTAGGTGAAAGTATGGATGGATGCATTATTCGGCAGTAGTTTTTACCTGCTGAGAAATGCATCTCCTTTCTCAGGTGGGGATCTGCCTTAAAGTCACAGTAACATAAACATAGACCCTACATTTCTTTCTATGGGAAAGCCCATATTACACACAGTGTTCTGTGCTGTACAGTGTACAAACTTGGAGATTTCTTTATAGTAGGCCTTTACTATGTGCACATACACCTCCAAATGTTCACCAGCTGGGATGATGACACTTTATCCAGTCAGAAATATAAATAAAGAACTACTTAAAACTCAGGTCAGGTTCCTGCCTATATCTGTGACCTGCTTTTACCATACGAGCCTGAACGCTGCCTGAGATCCACTGGCACGGCCTTGCTTAGGGTCCCGAGGTCCCGTCTAATCACAAAAGGTGTTATTAGTTATTATAAAGCAAAACAAAAATGCAGTTCAGTAGATAGTAGCACTCACTGTATTTGGAATATGAGAAATATACAATATTTATTCAATAGAAGAACAGCATGACCCAACAGGACTTCTGGTCTTCTTCTTTTGTATGACCTTGGATGAATGGTCCAGGACAATAAAACATACTGTAAAAAAAAAGAAATTACACACAAAAGTAAAAAAAATAAAAATAAAAATTTAGACCCAAGTAAGCAAACAAAATAAAGAATAAATGAATAATAAATAATAATAAAGAATAATAAATAATCAAATGTTAAACTATGTACAATTGTCAAGCCCCCATTGCATAGAACTACAGTAGTTCTTAGGTGCATAGTGGGCAGAGGTAGTCCTCATCCAGCGCTGGACTGTTCACACAGACATGGTGGTACCACCTGCCACAGATGTCACAGCCAATCTGAAAATTTGAAATGCACATTAAAGTTTAGTATGAACAACTTTTCATGTATTATTTCATAATTCTGACATTGCTTCTGTTTTACTGAGGGCATTACTACTACCATATTACTACTATGTTATAAACCTGGTACAAGTAATGACAGACTAACCCATGAGATACATTTCAGCCATAATGATGTAGATTTTGTAAGCTACATAATATGTCTCAAATTTATGTAATTACCCATTGAGGGTCATCACTGTCCTTGGATCCACATTGATGGCAGATGTCCTGGAGAGTGTCTGTAAAAAGATATAAAACAGTGTTATTTGATATTCATACTAATAAGTATAAACTTTTTGTTGTTGTTGAAAGAACAACACTATATGAAGACACTTAAATGTCATACAAATTATAAGCCAAAAGGGAAACACACCGGATTCACGGAGGAGAGTGCTGGCAATATCCACTCTCATGCTGTTTACAGCGCTTGTGCTGGTCTTAAAGGTGGTGGCCTTTCCCTCCAATATACACTCAGCAAACTGATGAAAATAGATGATCAGCAAAGCATTTTTAAGATGACTTTTTGATCACACCCCAAAAAATAAATGAAAACAAATAAGTAGACCAACTACATAGCACTCATAAAGAAAATTAAATACTCATCACAGGATATCTACATTGAAACCAGTTGTAATGTGTAATGTTCTTGTCACCTTTATTAATTCACGGTTTAAAAAATGGCTGTAATAATAGCCAGTTACACTCACTTTCAAGGCAAAGACACCGCATGATGTGATGTCTCTCTGTAGTCCATGTGGATGACTGCTACATGTCCATCTTGACACATTGCATCCTCTTTTCCGCATGAATGCCCTTAAGGAACAATATATAGATTTTAATATCTTTAACTTTCTTCAGAACCATACCTTTCAAACCCATATAAATACACACACACATATATACGTATATATATATTTTTTTAATTGCTTTCTTTAATTCTTTATTTCCTTGCACATTTTAATTTTTGCCTGGGACTCTCCCATCGGATCCAGAAAGACAGTTTTTTTCTTCAGGACAAATCACCTTCATATTTTTGGAAGGAAACATGTTTTAGGCTTTGCATTTTAAAGCTTTAACAGTGAAACATTCCAACCCTAGAAAGTAGGCCAGCACACAATTGCCACAAACTTGCCCAATCAATTCATCTCTATCTGTGTGGTTAACTGTAAACTACTACTGCTCAGACACCTTATCTACTGGCCTCCCAAATATTGATAATATAAAAGAACAGATGTGGCCTCTATTAAATGACTTATAAAAGCTACAATGGTCACACTTCTACCGTTAACATCCAGTGGTGGTGCTCATTAAAAATCCCCACTATCTTTTTGTATCTCGATGGATCCATCTGAAAATCAAGATAAGAGAAACCAGTATTTTGCTTTAGTTGAAAATCGGACTGAAACATGGCATTCATAGCAATGTTTATGTCATTGTTATACCTCTATTTTTTATGAAAATTACATCAGTGAAATCGTACATTTGAAATTACAAATCATAAAAAAAGATTTATGTACAAACCTTGAGTTTGGAGGTTTTCCCTGTCCAGATGCGTGTCATTTCGAAGCTATCAATGACAGCAGCCTGATCAACATTTTTTTGGTTGTACCATCGCACAAGCAAGGTAAGGTAAGCATTGATTACCTGTGAAAGATACAAAAAAAAAAATCTAATTATTTCATATTTTGTTCCAACAACAGGTTTTTACATTTACAACATATTTACATCTGTTACTGAGCATTAATGTCCTGCACTACAATGCATTTAACTTCTTCAGCCCTGCTTGGCCTACCAGTGAACCCCTCCATAAAAACACTCTTCATGTGTACATCTTTCAAAACTCTAGAAAGTGATTTACAGATGCAGATAACCTATACAAAGACATAGAGTAAAGCATGATGAATTTTGAAGAAATATGTGTAATGATGCACAGTGTTACACAAAAATAGTCAATTCGAGTTAGATATTACGTCAACTTGATTCAATGAGTGAAGTTTTGGAATAAGTAGCTACAGAATATATGAATATGTTACAGTAATATATAGTGTTAAAAAAATTCTTCTAAGTTTTTGCAACTACCTACTTGCAATTTTAAAGAGTATATCAAAGTTCAAGATATTGACTACGATCTATGCACTAAGTATGAAGTAAAAAATTGAATTTGATCTGAGAACATAGAATAATAACAAAATTACCTCACTCTCAAGCTCTTGGTTGGGAGCAATCCTTGCAATGTCCCAGCAGAACAGTTTGTATGGTCCAATTTTGGACAGAATAACATGCACATTCGCGTGTTTCCCAGCCCACAACTCATTCACATCTGCAAAATTAAGAAGTAGTAATTTATCTGTTACTATACTGCTCAATGATTTAGCCATGTTATGTTATACATCACAGAAATTAAATAATTGTCATCAATAATCACCTAAACAAACCCTAAACTGTTAGATGTCTGGTTATGCCTGTCCATTTACTGAAGTCTCTTTGATAACATTAAGTAATTAATAGTGCACATGATAGTCAGTATATGTCTTTACAGGCAAAGAATGAAATTTGCAAAAACATACATTTATCTATTTCCTTATCTGTATATGTGGCAGGTGCTGAGGCTGCTGTAGCTGCTGGGGCTGAGGCTGCAGGGGGTGCAGGTGCAGGTGCTGAGACTGCTGGGGGTGTAGGTGCAGCTGCTGTGGCTGCAGCTGCAGGTGCTGAGGCGGCTGTGGCTGCAGGTGCTGAGGCTGCTGGGGGTGTAGGTGCAGGTGCTGAGGCGGCTGTGGCTGCAGGTGCTGGGGGTGTAGGTGCAGCTGCTGTGGCTGCAGCTGCAGGTGCTGAGGCTGCTGGGGGTGTAGGTGCAGCTGCTGTGGCTGCAGCTGCAGGTGCTGAGGCTGCTGTGGCTGCTGGGGGTGTAGGTGCAGCTGCTGTGGCTGCAGGGGCAGGTGCAGAGGCTGCTGGGGGTGTAGGTGCTGGGGATGTAGCTGCAGGTGCAGTGGTGGCTGAAGCGGTGGCGACTGGTGCTGTGGCTGCTTCTGCTGAGGCAATCCTGTGAGGAATTCGTGGATTCTGGACCTTGAAAGGTTTGAGGTGGTCAACACTCACCTTTTTCCTCACTGAACCGTCCTCTGCAAGCAGATCAGCACTTTTGCCGATTAATGTTATAATAAAGGGGCCAAGAAAGTTGGGGTCCAGTTTCCACCTTTGCGCTGTTGGCTCCTTATGTTCTGGCGCCACACTTTGTCACCAACTGCAAATGTGGTTTGGTCCATTTTAGATTTTAGTCTCTGCTGCATCTTGCCCTGGGCCTTTGAGACACTTTCCTGGAGAATGCTCTTAATTGCATCCAGGCGTTCGATGTCTTTGGAGACTGTTTCCTCCTGCATCACATCCTCAACACTATTGTCCAGCTGTAAATAGATAAGTTAACATATTATTAAAAATATATTCAAAATACACCAGTGCTGAGGAAATCAAATTTAAAAAATAAAACAAATCTTGGGAGTGCTTTACTTTTTACACCATGTTAAGTTAACTAACATTGCATCATCATACTTTATTTAACTTAAATTTTGCATTTTCACAAACCTGATAATCCTCAGGAATCTCTGTTGGGTAACGTGCTTCCCGACCAAACATCAAAAAATAAGGTGAAAATTTGGTGGTCATCTGTTTTTTGGTACGCAGTCCAAACATAACAGCATCGTAACATATTCATCCCAGGTCTGAGGCTTTGTCCCAACAAGCTTGCAGAGAGCCCTTAAAGAAGGTATCAAATTTAGATTTATGTGTGGCTTTTTTGCAACATTAAAACAATGTAATTTGTCAATGACAATTTCAGCATAGTCATGCTGTGCGTTCCTTACTTTTGGATGGTTCCATTCATCCTCTCAACTAGACCGTTGGTCTGGGGGTGATAGGGAGCGCAAAGGCTTCGTTTGATGCCTAATTTGGCACAGACACTCTTGTTGATCTGTTAGACACATAATTATAAAAATATAATTTTAGAAACTAACATGAAATGTTAAAAACCTCACTTGAAAAATATATTACTATCATACAATAAAAGTAGTTCTGCATAAAAAAATGTTGAATTAGTAAGGCCAGCATTACCGCATTGACAAATTCACTCCCCAGGTCCGTCAAAATTCTTTTTGGAGCCTCAAACTGGTGGACAAATTTGACTATTTGTTCTGTGACCTCCTCTGCACGTTTGGTCTTCAGTGGATAGGCTTGTGGCCACTTTGTATAATAGTCAATCATGACACACACATACTGGTTGCCATTGGTTGTTGGAACCAATTTACCAATGAGGTCCATTCCAACCAGCTCAAATGGTTGTGTTACCTAAAACAAAACAAGTAAAATGAGACAATGGTACAAATGAACCAAAGTGTTTATATCCATGTAACAACATGGTATTAACTTGTATTAACAACATTTTACTAAATCCTCTGGGGTCATAATAAAACATCTGAAGACTATTAACACCTATCTAAGATACTTCCTCAATTTTATAGAGTGGTGGTTAATTTCATGAGATTTTAGCTGCGTGTGTTTCACGTCATTATCGCATGTGTCTTTTGATTTCACAAGTATTATGATTTTCAAACCCTAGCAAGTCTGTGACAGTTGGCTCATGTGAGGAACCACATAATGAAAACTCAGCTGAGCAAAATTGTCATTGCTATTATACACATCGATAACTGTAAGACTTGCACATCTGTGACACTGAACAGCTCCTTAAAAAATGCATGGCACACCACAGAAAGCCAAAGGATGTAAGATGAAATCCATGTGAAGCACACAAACACAACTGCCACAGTCAAGTGTATAGATGCATATTATGAAAAATGTTTTAATAAAGCCACATGCAGCACAGTATGTCATATTGCAGCAGCTCTCATTAAACCGTAGTCTAAGGAAAGTGCAAAACAAAGTAAGGATTGGCCATGTGGGACTCTAAGATCATTTGTTTGCTACATTTATCAATGCATATGGTGAAATGCACCCAAAGATTCAGTGAACATTAAGAAGCTCAGCACTAAATTCAAATTATGTCTGCAGTGGGTATCAGACTGTGCAGTCAGAAATCTACTGAACCCTCTTACATATGACATTATTGTGTCTCTACTTTTAAGTTGGCTCTGCTCTGAGTTGTACTCTTGCCAAAGCAGAGAACAGATACTTGGCTGCTTAAACAGGCCTCATATCTACATTGTATCTACTAAGCTAAATAGGCTGGTCCAAGTGGCTTGAATGGCAGTTTCACCAGCCATTATCAGGGTTTATATTCTACTACTATTACACATAGCTAGTAAGTATCAACATCTCTGGTATCACAAACTTTGCACACATGCAGAGATGAAATGCAATCAGTATAATGTCCCCTGAACTGTCTTAAAAAAAAAAAACAATACTGCACCATTAGAGACAAGACCATTGTTGGACATCCTACCCTGTCAGTTTTATGTACTTACACCTTTGTTAATGTGATCTAAATTACTGGCTTGTGTACATAATGGCCATGACACCATGGTGTTGTTGTTTTTTGTTAAATGCATGCAACTCCTCACTATCAAATCAAAAGCTAATGAATCCTTGAATGACTGGAAAAACATCTTCAACTCCTACATCAGAAGTCGAAAATCACTTTTTTCTTGCATTTTTTTACATTAACAATATGGAAAAAAAATCATACCTTTATTGGGGTATACTGAACCTCCTGTTTTATCAGTCGCTGAGTCGACTGGCACACTGCACATTTTGCCACCTGTTTGAACACAATAACACAAGGACTTGTCATTCTGAAGCACTGACATGTTCATTGACAGATAATTACTTTTGAGAGATGAACTACGGATTTTGAGCAAGAGACTGGCTTTTGCAGGTAATCCATGGTGTTTTGCTATTTGTCATAATTGTTTTGAGAAATGCTCTTACTGTTTTGCAAATGTTGACGATGATTTGAAAAATGTACCAGTGACTGAGAAAAACTGTAATTCAAAAGCTCATTGATATAGGACCATGTTACAGACTACAAAGCTCTTTAGTAGTAAAAATAAAATCACACAGGAATTTGTTTCATGACTAATTTGATGCATTCTTACCCATTTGTCTATATCCCTGGTCAATCCAGGCCAGTAAAAACGCTTGGAAATGGCATCCCTTGTTTTTTTCTGGCCGCTGTGCGCTCCTGTTGGGCTATCATGAAAATCAACAAAAATGGCATTGGCTTCCTCTACACCACAAACAACTTTCGTTTTGACGTCTCCAGGTCCCTTGATGTAAAGTGCTCCTCCTAGAAGATACATTATAGAAGGTACATTATAAAAAGATGAACTTGTCAAATGAACTAGCCAAAACTTGAATTTTTTGGTCAAACGTACTCATAGGCTCCCTTAAAGTGATGGTTCGGAGTAAAATTCACCCTGAGGTAATTTCCACCAATAATCCAGCCAAATACCCCCTCAGATGCATTTTTAGCGACAGTCAATATACATCAAGTTTAGGGGTATCAGCCGAATGGCTTAGTATTGGAGTGTCCGGTACAATGTGTATATCTCGTAAATTACCCCACTAATAATGCATGGAAGTTTGTAAGTACATCAGGAGTTTATTTAAAAGAGCACTTTTCTGAAAGCTTCAACTCGCTGTTGCTAAGGCTACCGCTGCGTCGACGTCTCTTCCGTCTTTCCGGATAAGTTCATAAAAGTCCTCTTCAAAACTCACAAGTGTAAGGAAAAAGTTAGTGAATTCAACTCTCCATCTAATTTCACGTATTCAATTATTCCAGTTGTCAATACATTGAGAGAGAGAGAGAGAGAGAGAGAGAGAGAGAGAGAGAGAGAGAGAGAGAGAGAGAGAGAGAGAGAGAGAGAGAGAGAGAGAGAGAGAGAGAGAGAGAGAGAGAGAGAGAGAGATAGATAGATAGATAGAGATAGATAGAGATAGATAGAGATAGATAGAGATAGATAGAGATAGAGATAGAGATAGATATTACTTTATTGATCCCAGAGGGAAAATTCAAAATTATACTAACCTTCAACATGGTACCTTGAAGTTTTTGTCAAATTACAGACTTTTCTGCTCTTGTAAGGTCACTTTTATATTTGCCGTTAACTTTATACTGCAAAATATCATCGTGCAATTGAGGGTCCATGATAAAAGAACGATGGCAGGTTAATTAACAAAAATTGCAATTGACCTTGTCACAACACAACTCACAGTGACACTAATAACATTTAGCATTTACGCCACACCCACTACCAGGCCTTGAAAAACCTGATGTCGCACATCAAATTACTAGATGCAGGATTATAAGCACTGTAAAACAATAATAATGATGAAGATAATGACGATGATGACGATGATAATACTATCATATTTATGTCTGAACAATTCAATCTGCTCTGATTAGAGAGTTTATTGTATCTTTGCACTTAGGCTATATATACATTACAATGATTGATATATATATTGTTGGCAAAGAGAGAGGGGAGTCCTAATAGAAACTGATAAGCAAAAGCTTCATTTGAAGTAATTGTGTTGAAAATGTATGCTATAGACCAAAATATGAAATGTAACTGACTTGTAATCACTCACAATATGGTCAATATGGAACCCGGTCATACGCCTTCTCCAGATCTACAAAACACATGTAGACCGGATGGGCATCTCCCAGGCCCCCTCCAGGATCCTTGCGAGAGTGAAGAGCTGGTCCGTTGTTCCACGACCAGAACGGAATCCGCATGACGAGGTTATCAACAACTGTAGCTGTCTCAAAGTAGACGTGGCAGTTTATTTTCCAGATTTTTACATATCATTGTCTAATGTGAAATATAAACCTAAGCACGTATTATGTACATTTACATTTACATTTAGCAGACGCTTTTATCCAAAGCGACTTACAATAAGTACATTTTCAGGAAGTTAAACATTTCATTGCTGTTAATACAGTAAGCAAGTCACCAGAACAAGTTTCAAGCATTCCAATTGCCAGGTATATTATTATTATTATATATATATATATATATATATATTGCCATTGCTAGTATAGAACATCTCTGGCTAAGTGCTAATTTACAAAGAGCTATTATAAAGTGTAGGAACTTCAACTGTAGGAACTTGGTCTGGTGTTACAGCAAAATTCAGTCCTTTGGCTAAGACCTCCTTCTCTGGGTGGGTAAGCTCTCTGTCTGACAGATTCTTAACCCATCTGTCTTGTAGATCCCTTTGTGTGGGTCAGTCTGTTTCTTGCCTCCCATTTATTATTTCAGTTTTGTTTGAGTTCTTGCTTTGAAGGTGGAGGAATTTCTTAGTTTGCCTTTCTTTGCTCTTGTAATGTTGTGACAGTTGGGCTTTCTTGGTGAAGTCTACAACTCTTTCAAACAAAGCGCCCGGTAGGATGGTTTTAAGTTTTTGGAGAAGGTGGTCAATCTTCTCCTCAAGCCTTTCTACGGTGAAAAGGACCTGCCTTACTCTTTCGTTCAAGAGTTGTTTTTGAGCCTTCTCCAGTATTGTGTTGGCTCTGTGTCCTTTCACTGTGGAACGCAACTGTAGGCTAGTTGGTGTGAGCCTGTTTTGCCTGCACCTCAGGCTGAACCTTAAGTGGTTTCTGTGATCCGCAACTTTCTGAGCCAACTTTTCATATACTCGCACTGTCTTGAGGGTCCCAACCCCAAATTTCTCAGTGATAAGTCTATGAATGTTCTCATTCATCCAGGTCATGTTTAATCCGGCCAACAATTAAATCAAACGCAACTGGACTTAGATTTGTCTGTGAAGACGTTTCGCCTCTTATCCAAGCGGCTTCATCAGTTCGTAACGCATCAGTCTGACTAGTCCGCACTAGTCAGACAGACAGTGGAGTTAGACCCAGGTATTTAACCTCAGTGGAAGTGTCCACCCACCAATCTCCTAAAACAATAGATCATTAGTGTAGCTACACCTGACCATTGTTTGGGGCCTGTGAGTCATCTTGGTGGATGATGGTCATTAGGGGTGGGTGGGGCCACTGGAGAACGACAGTCGTTAGGTATGATGTGCAGTTACCAGTGAACAACAGTCGTTGTGTTCGTTAGAGCCACTTGAGGTTTGTTTTGGGCAGCCTTTGTTGTTCACCCTCCTTGGAATGGCTGAAAGTGCAGCATTGTAGATGGGGGAAACTGATGTCTCAGACCCCCTCCCCTGTTGAGAGATGGCTTTTCCACTTTGACATAGATGGCTTCTTTTACCCCTCTTTCAAACCATCTGTCCTCTCTGTCCAGGATTTTGACATTGCTGTCCTCAAAGGAGTGAGCCTTTTCATTTAGGTGTAAATAGACAGCTGATACTGGACCTGAGGAGTTTTCCTTCTGTGTTGGGCCATGTGCTTGCTTAGAGGTTGTTGAGTTTCACCAATGTAAGAGTCCTTACATTCCTCACTGCATTGGACTGCATATACCAAGTTACTCTTTTGTGAGTGTGGTAGTCTGTCTTTGGGGTGTACCAGTTTCTGCCTGAGCGTATTGCTGGGTTTGAAATGGACAGGGATTTGGTTTGTTAAAAATTCTCCAGAGTTTTTCAGATACTCCGTACACATAGGGTATCACTATGTTTCTGCGTTGGTTCTTTTTCTCATCAACAACCCAGCACTTGGGTCAAACCAACCCAGCACGTGTTCTGTCCCTTAGTGACCCAGCGCCTGGGTAAAGGTTGGGTTATTTTTCAACCCAGCACTTTTTTTCTGTGCAGTTGAACATAAATTTGAACATCTTAAGCAGAATTTTAAACACCATGAAAGTAAATAAAACATTTTACCGACCATTAGCGTCTTTAGACTGAACCCCTTAGTGAACTTGGACCGTCTTCTCTCTGAAGTTTGCATCTCTGAATGACTGAGAACCTCCACAGGTCTTCACAGGTGCCCTAAATCAGTGGCAATGACTGAAGCAGCTAGTTTGCTGCTGCTGGTGCACTCTGGGAAGTGTGGTTCTTTGAGACCCATTCTTAGATTCAGCTCAACAGCTAGTATACAACATCTCTGGCTAAGTGCTAATTTACAAAGAGCAATTATAAAGTGCCAAGACGTATAACATACAAGAACATGAGGGTAGGATGTTCATTTGAATTTTTTTATCACAAAAAAAGGTTACCTTTTGTATCCATTCATGTCTATGACATTCATCAGCATTGTGCATTCAGCAGTGTGTTACTGACAGCCGAGAAACAACAAGGAAAGTGAAGAGGGACACATTGGGTGTTCCTTCCAATGTAGTTAAGTCTAGTTATGTAGTTTAAACAGTTTTTTACATGTCATTGTCTAATGTGTAGCATGCCGTTCATATGGGAAGGTGGGGCAGAAAACTCCCTGCAGCATAGCCTACTCCACAAAAAATAGTTCAGTAAATCATTGTTCTAAGATTCTTTTTAATAATGTGATTGTCACATTAACTATCTATAGTTTATGCAGGGTTTCCAACTATTTTTGGTCTCTTGAAATCAATTTTTGGATAATTGTGGCGATTCTAGTTGAGTTGGGGGCAGGACACCTCAACGATAGCATCCCTCTGTTTATCGCAGGACCCTGGGGGCTTCAATAAGGATTTCAATACGCGCTAAAAGGCGCCAGTATGGTCGTAAAGTAGACTGCCCCACAGTCATTCTAGAACTGTTAGCATTGTTTTAACTAGAATTATTTCCTCAATATACAGTAGCCTATCCTACATCGTTTCAATATCAGATGCAGACATGGCGAGTGGCATTGCACCTGTGATTAACAGTGTTGAGTTTTTGATAAAAACCCATTCGAAAAGTTAAAGTTGGAGGGGAAATTAGCCATTAAACTTAACTTGGCCCGGACAGACGGGACATTAAGATGGAATAAATGGATTCATAATTGTATAATATATACATAATACAATACATACATAGTTGAATTAATAATTTCTTACTCATAACTAGTTTAGTTGGCATGTTTTAATGTAGCTCAAAAATAAATATACACATTTAAAATATAAATTGTGGGTTTGGTCATACACCAGTAGTTTCATGACAGCACTTGGAAGTGGATGCCCATGTCCTACTCATAGTTTCTGCCCCATTGAAATTTATGGTCACCACACGCTACTGTGTGTAATATTAACCTAAGCATGCAGACTTTTACATGCTGTGATATCCACCTACCTCATGTATATGCAGTGATGGGAATAACGGCGTTATAAGTACCGGCATTAGTAACGCCGTTACTTTTTTCAGTAACGAGTAATCTAATTGATTACTCATCTCATTATTATAACGCCGTTATCGTTACTTTCAAAAAATATGTTGCGTTACTACATTGAAGGCAGATGTTTTGCATCGGACTTCTGAGCCGAGTGACAGAGAAAATCTTGTTCCTCCCTTGTCCTTGGTGAGGGCAGGAGCACGAGACAACCGCAAAAGCGATGACGATTGGCTGGGGTTGCGTAAAATTCTATGGTAAGCCAATCAGAGGGGAAGTTAGGCGGGTGCTTAGTCTGCTTACTTACGCTGTGCGCATCAAAGTTGAGCAGCAGTAGGCTACGAGAGGTCGACTAAAGACGTTAATGTGAATCAGCTAGAAAGAGATGGCGAGCCCAAGTAGTCCAAAAACAGCTTTCTTTAAATGGAAATATAGCCATTACTTTTCTCTCCAAGAAATTAAGGGGACAAGTGTAAGCGTGAAATATTCCGAACTGCACATGTATATATTACACTTTTGCACCTTATAATGTTTTAATTGTTTATGTTATTATCATGTTGTATTTTTATTGCAGTAGTTACAGTATACTGTCACTGACATTGTACTTTTATTTGCACTAGTTTTCTTTTCTTCTCTCTTTTCTTTTTTTGGTATTTTTGTTACTCTTATTTCTGACACTATTACATATTGAGTTGTTTGGGGTGCGATGTATTTATCAACATCAAGCTCCTTCGTACGCTTGGATTGGTGTGATACGAAAGTTTCGTAAATCTCACGTGGGTCCTATCGTAAGATGAATCATATGCGTTCAATAAATATCAAGTTCCAAAAGATATATTGTGTAGTCTCACATTCCCACAGCAATGTTAAATTTGTTTAGATTTGTGCACTGTGGATTTCTGTTTGTAATGTATTGAGTCTTCATTTCATTATAATACTCAGATTTATCATAAATAATTGAACACACATGTTTTTTTAAGTTCTTTCAAAGAGGGATGGAGATGGGGTCCAAATTATTTGACGGATCAGTATTTAAAAATTATTTGAAAGTAACGCAATAGTTACTTTCCAAAGTAACTAGTTACTGTTAGAGTTTGTAACTCAGTTACTACTTTAGTTACTTTCTGGGAGAAGTAACTAGTATTTTAACTAATTACTTTTTTAGAGTAACTTGCCCAACACTGTGTATATGTAACCTAGACCAGACTGAGCTTGGCTAAGACTCAGAGATAGCTAGAACAACAATATCCCCAATTGGTCATTAGATTAAATGAATTCGGAAAGGAGGCAGCGCATGACAATAATGCACTTTATTGTCTGATGTCTTGCATGAAGGTAACGGTGTACATAGACGTCAAGAAATACAGTGTGTAAAAAGAGGTAATATATAGAATGCAAGCTAGAAACCTACAGGGCTCACAACAAAACGGTCGAGCAAACACATTAGTTGTGCATTGTGTGCAAATGTCTGTGGTTGCTAATCCCATTTTGTGCATTTTGTATTGTGTGATATGTATTTGATGAATGGTTTTGTATTGGATTAGCTGAAGGTTTGTATTGGATGTCATGGCAAATATATTTTTATTTATGTCTATCCAAAAGTCTGATGAAGGAGAGATGTTCAAGTCAGTGTTCCAGTGGTCTATTGGGAGAGTTATTGAGTCATCTGAAGCTAATAATAGTCTGTATAATTTGGAAGTTAGTTTATTTAAATTTGTAAATAGTATTATGTTGTGAATTATTTCAGAAGGTTCAAGTGGGTTGTCGTTTGTTTATTTTTTATTTGAGTATGGATTTAAGTTGTGAGTAATTTAAAAATTGATGTCTGTCAATCCCGTGGTTCTGTATGAGGTCTTTAAAATCTATAAATTGATTATTGTTAAAAAGATGGCTGAGATGTGTGATTAGGGTTGGGTATCGTTTGGGTTTTATCCGATACCGGTGCCTACTCGGTACTTTTTAGACGGTTCCGGTGCTAAAACGGTTCTCGAACCAGTGCTTAAAAAAACGAAACCGCACACACTGTCAAAAAACAATACCCTTTTATTTCCAAATTACACACAATATAAAATAAAGCAATATAATTTTAAATAATACAAAATAAGAATTCACATTTACATTTAGTCACATCAAATAAAACAATATTGCATAAAATATAAATACAGAAATGAACAGTTCCTCAACTTAAATATTAAAATAGATACATATATGAAACACAAGTATAGAACAAGATATTACACAACAGTATTGCACATTTTAACAAGCTTGTGTGACTGGTAATGACCTAAACTGAACAGTGCAACACCTTAAATATTAATATATATATATATATATAAAACACAAATATTACACAACAGTAGTGCACATTTAAAAAAGCTTTTTGTGACTGGTGAGGACACTTTACATTAGTGTTTAACAGTTCTTCTGCAAGAATATCACCATGTTGGCCTTCTCTGGCAATATACAACATCTTTCCTGACTTATTGCATGCCCAGCACACGAGAAAACCCTCTCAGAGGGGGTTGATGAGGCCTGCACACACAAATAATTCTCTGACAGGAGAGACAAATTAGGGAGGGTATCCCTCTTACCCCCCCACCAGGCCACAGGGTCTTGTCCAGATGGGATGGCTGGCAGGCCTTTGTAGATCTCTATCTCTTTCTGGACCTGCTCTGTGATGGAGAGGGCACTGCTTGTGGTCCGAGTTGCATGGAGAAGTTCTCGGCCTTCATCCTCAAACAAATGCTCCAAGGCTGACATCTTGTGAGCTCCTCTTGGCTGGAAAATACAAACACGTTTAGTATAGCACAAAAAAACAACTATTAGTAGATTAGTATTAGTTAGTATTAGTATTAGTATTAGTAGATAGATAGTATGTGGTTGAACTTACATTTCTGCCTGCTTGGTCCTCTCCCACCTCATCATCTTCACCATCACCTTCTACTTCATTCTGAAGAGAGTCCTCCATTAGAAGCTGTAGACAAACAGATTGTCCATATAACAGCAATACTTAATTACAGAAACTGCAACATGGGCATGGACATAGTGCATATGAAAAAAGATGAGCAATTAGTACACTGTCCCTGACAAACATGCAGTATAATACCTGAGCTGCAGTGGCATTCTCAATTCTCAATTCCCATGCTACCACCTAATGTCCCTGCTGATGTCCCCGCGGCCGATGCTGTTGCAGTGGCTGGTTCTCCTCCTTCCCCTCATATGGACTCCGTCCCAGCTGTGGCAGCGGTAGCGGCGGCGGTGGAAGCTTCTCTGCCAGATGCGTCGACTCTTCCGGTTGTAGCTGCGGTGGCGGCGCTCCCATCTCCGGCCGCTACGTGGCCCAGGTCTGGAGCCAGACCCAAGGACCCAGCCAGTTTTCCACCAAACCGGTCCACGCACTTGCCACTCTGGACGGATGTGGCCCGTGGCGAACACCCAGCCTCCTCTCAGCAGAACAAACAGTTGGGGAAGTCCTCCTCCTTCCGCCGCAAGTTGCTGAGGGAGGCTGTCAGCAGGTGCTCTGGTGGTCTTCCTCGTCCTCAGCTACCCGAAGAGCGGTCTCCCAAACTGGACCGCAGCCACACATCTGGAGCTCCTGCAGCCGCTGTGGATCTCTCCACCGCCTCCTCCGCCGCCGCTGCTGCTGCTACTTCTGTCCCCCTCTCACTACCGTGAACCAGGAACTCACTCCTCTCTTCCCCCCCACTGCCCTGATCATCGGCGACTTCATCGTCCGGCACATCCGCTTTGCGGATGCGGTCACTCACTGTTTCCCTGGTGCCACCACCGCCGACATCCTGGATAAACTTCCTGGTCTCCTGGAGTCAGCGCCCTTCACAATTACAAAAGTTATCGTTCACTGCGGAACGAACGACACCATCCGCACGCCATCGGAGCTGACAAAAGTTCACTTTGCTCAACTTTTTAAGCTTCTTAGTAACCCTGGTAAATCTGTTTTTATCTCTGGCCCACTCCCCACAATGGGCCGTGGCGATGTTTGTTTTAGCAGGCTTCTGTATCTCCACACCTGGCTCCAATCCGTTTGCGCAGCACATAACATCTGCTTCATCCACAACTATGACATGTTCTGGGAGCGTCCCTCCTTCTTTGGGAGAGACGGTCTACACCTGAACATGTTGGGATGCCGCATGCTCGCTGCCAAACTCCAGCACGCTGTGCGCTATGCACGAGACTGACTATTTACCGGTGTGCACACCTGTCCAGATGCTCTATCTGTTTCTCTCGCTCCCACACTCATAGTTAATCACCAAACAATCACTCCTCACTCCGCTGATCACTACAGCTGCGCCATTCGCTCCTTTTGGACGTCGCGATCTCCTGAGCCAAACCGAGTCAGGAGGTCGGTGTTACGGACTCAGAAACTTTCCAACGTCACTCTCAAGCTCTCCCTCTTCAATATCCGGTCCCTCACCAACAAAGCAACCTTCTCTCCGATTTTATTGCCGACTCTAACTTGGACATTGTTTCTCTCACTGAAACCTGACAGCAGCCTAATGACTTTTTTCATTTAAATCAATCCTTGCCACCTGGGTTTGTTTACGTCGCCAAGCCACGCACCTCCGGTAGCGGCGGTGGCCTCGCCCTGATCTACCGCGAGAGCCTGAAAATACTCCCCGTCGCAGTGAATGACTCACCATCATTTGAACTGCTGGCTATGCAGTTAAAGGGACCTGTACCCACCATTATTGTGTCTGTCTATCGTCCACCTAAGCCATCTTCCACCTTCATCACTGAACTCACATCCATTTTAGCAGATCTATGTGTCATCACTCCAAATATCATTTTAACTGGGGACTTTAATATTCACGTTGACAATCCAAATGACATTTTTTCCATAGACTTCATCTCCACACTAGATAGCTTCGACCTCACACAGTATGTTACATTTCCAACACACAACAAGGGCCACATTTTAGACCTGATCTGCTGCTCTGGTGTTGTCCCATTTAATCTTTCCGGTACACAACTCCCACAGTCAGATCACAAACTCTTAACTTTTAATGTCAAACTCCCTGTCTCCAAATTCCGTCAAGACCGTATCATGTCCTTCCGTAACATCAAGAACATCAACACCACAGAACTTAACAGTCTAATTTCTATGTCAATTCCTCACCCACACCTTCTCTCTGTAACTCAACTTGTTGACCATTACAACAGCACACTGCTTACTGCACTTGACACCCTGGCTCCAACAAAAACCCGCACAGTGACTTTCTCTACAACTGCTCCATGGTTCACATCACAACTCCGCCAACTCAAAACTCATGGTCGACGCCTCGAGCGCCTTGCCAAAAAAACTGGACTCACTATTCACCTTCAAATGTACTCGGACCACATCACCTCCTATAAGACTGCTCTAAATGCTGCCAAATCTGCCTTCTACTCCAACATCATCCACCGCGACGGAAACAATACCAGGACTCTATTCTCCACAGTAAACAAACTACTCAAACCTAAGGAAACTGCCATCCGCTTCACAACAGCCCTTCAGTGTCAACAATTCTTGGACTTCATGAATCACAAAGTTTCCTCCATACATCACCATCTCACCCCCTGCCTGTCTTCTCAGTCAAACACTCCTTGGCTCAATGCTACTGTCCAGCCCACCAGTACCCTGTCTGCTTTCCATCTTCCCTCGAATCAACAGATATCCCAACTGATCATGTCCTCCAGGTCTATCACTTCTATACTTGATCCGCTTCCCACCACATTGGTCAAAGCCTGTCTCCCCACGCTCTCCTCACTCATCATGCAAATTGTGCACTCCTCCCTGTTAAATGGTATTGTTCCCTCCGCACTCAAAACTGCCTCAGTCACACCCATATTAAAGAAACCTGGGGCCTCATTTATCAACCGTGTGTATGCACAGATTTGTGCTTACGCAGTGCGTACGAACATTCCCACGCAAAGTATGGGATTTATCAACTTGTACTTGTGCGTAGGAACGTGCGTAAATTTAAGCACAACTCTGACCATGCGTACGCACAAAACCTAGTGGTAGAATAGTGAAACTACTAAGAGAACCCGTTAAGAGTCGCAGTGTTCAGCAAACACAAACGTCACACACGTCCCCTGTATCCTCTAATTAATAACAATATTTGGTATGGCAAGCTATAAAAGACAACTGGGACAGGACAACCTAAAAAAGACAACTTGAAATAAGAACGATGGCGCATCTTGTACTTTTGGAAAAATTTAGAGAACCGTGCGCTTCGCAGGGAGCGCGTTTTCAAAGAGCGTGTGGATTTGCTCAGTCAGAGCACAGAGTGGCTTCTCAGTAGGTACAGATTCCCAAAAAATATACTTGTGGATTTATGCCGGGATTTACAACATACTATATTGGAGCGAGAGACCAAACAAACCAAAGCCATCCCAGTGCACATCCAGCTCCTGTCCACACTGGGATTTTTGGCCACCGGGACATTTCAACATGCGGCATTTCACAGCCGACACTGAGTAGAATCATGCCAGCAGTGTTGGATGCAATCATTTCTCTAGCCCCACTTTACATTCAGTTCCCGTTAATTCCACACCATCACTGGATTCGCAAATATAATTGGAGCCATATAGATTGCACACACATCACAATAAAAGCACCATCACACAATGAATTCAGTTATGTTAACAGGAAAGGACTTCATTTAATTAATACACAAATAATCTAATGCCAATATGTCTCTACTAAACGTTGTTGCCCGGTGGCCTGGAGGAACGCATGATTCGTTCCCCCTGCAGGTGGGTGCGCAGCTCCAAGCAGGAGCTATTGAGGATGGCTTGCATTGACGTATTATTAAAGGGATTGCCACTACCATATATGGTCAATTGGAGGCGTTTCTGAATGCAAATGACTCTAACCGTGCACGAGCATGGTAGTTGAGAACAGGTGGGATTTATCATCACGGATTACTTACTGGTGTGCGTACGACCCGTGTACGCACGTTTGATGAATGCAGATTTTTTTGTACTTACGCACATTCTAAATTTCATGCGTGCGAACGAAATTAGAACTTTTCCTACGCACGGTTGATAAATGAGGCCCCTGGCCTTGACCCCAATGAATTCAATAACTATCGCCCTATTTCAAACCTTCCATTCATCTCAAAAGTGATTGAACGTACAGTAGCCTGCCAACTTCAAGATCAACTATCAAACAATAACCTCTTTGAGCCTTTCGAGTCTGGTTTCCGTCCCAACCACAACACATTAACAGCTCTCACTCAAATTACAAATGACCTTCTCTTAGCAGCAGATTCTGGCCTACTCACCATTCTCATACTCTTAGACCTCAGTGCCGCCTTCGACACATTATCTCACACCATCCTCCTAGATCGTTTGGCTGGCACTGGGGTCTCTGGCATTCCAATGGTTCCATTCTTACCTGTCTGACTGTTTATTCAAGGACAAAATACCAGATCATCACCCTCACCACTCCTTCACGGCGTTCCACAAGGTTCCGTCCTCGGTCCCCTACTCTTCATCATCTACATCCTCCCCCTCGGCATTATCTTCCGTCACTTTGGTATTCACTTCCACTGCTATGCTGACGACACCCAAATCTACATCACCACCAAACCGGACACCAAATCACCACCTACTGCCCTTATCGACTGTCTGCAAACCATCACAAACTGGCTGTCAAACAATAGGTTAAGACTCAATGGCAACAAAAGTGAAATTCTCCTCATCGGATCCAAATCATCGCTCTCCAAATCTCACCCCCTCAGTATCCTCATCGACGGCTGTTTGGTCCCCACTTCAAAAACAGTTAAAAGTCTTGGTGTTACTTTTGACAGTACCCTCTCATTCACATCCCACATCAATATCTCACGTACAGGGGCATGCAAAAGTACCACGTGAGGGGTATGCAAAAGTACTAAACACACAGGGGGAGTGTGAAGCTTGGGTGAGAAACTCTGAACCACCAGTTCCTCCACCTTCAGGGCGGCCACACCATCACCAATCCTGCAGCGCTCACACAAAGGAAGAAAATGGATTAAAACCTCACATGTACTGCTGCAACATTCTATTATTATTACTTCTTGGGGGAAAAAGAAAAAGAAAACAAATGAATACAACAAATCAACGTAACCCGACAAAAACAAACAAAACAGAACCAGACAGCAGTGGCAGTCTGGCTCATGACATACAGGCTGGAGGTGTACAGCTCTGTATGTGGGAGGTCATACAGAACAGCGACAGGACCACAGAAAGACATCCAATGATGTTTTCTCCCGCACCAGGGGGCAGAAAAGACGACGCAGCAGCAGCAGAAGCAAAGATGGTCAGAGCACCTTCAGCAGGCCCTATTCAGCCACAACACCACACCTCACCAAACCACAGGCCAGTAAAGAAAATAAGATTACACAACTCACCTCCATAATCCACATTTTCCAACAATTTGTTATCATTTTGATTCATTTATTTGTTGTCCATCTATAACCCCCATGGTCAGAAACTATAAAATAGTTATAAACTACAATTTATAACAAAAATACATTATATATAATATATAAATACATTATCCCTTTATAAAAATCATATGTTACTGTTTAGCTTGAATTCTATAATAATTTAGCAGCATAGTATATATTGCCAAGAATATGTAATGCCAAGTTAAACCCTTGAACAACACAGAATAACCAACACAACTACCAATATTTTTACATGGTTTGTAAAGAGCCTTCCATTGCATTTCATCACATTCCTTGAAGGGCAACTCCCTGCTCTGCCACATCCCACTAAACATTGAACGTCGGATAGACGTGCAGATCATGTCTATATTGGGTCCGTCAGTCCATGACCAATTCTGAGCATCTATTCGACGTCCAACCATGACCCAACTTGGACGTCATTTTTACGTTCATTATTTGACCTTTGAACTGGGTAATTCTTTGGACATCATTTAGACGTCTATGACAGGTGCAGTACCAACCCACTGTGCAATGTCACATCAGAGTGACGTCTTTTTTATGTCATCTTTGGTCGTCCAATGTTGGTCTACTGAAGAGGTTGTTTTGTAACGCCAGGCGGCGTCTTGTTTCGATGTCTACCGCACGTCTAATGTTTACGTCCATGGGACGGGCTACAGTAACATTTTTTTTCTTCAAATTTATATCAAATATCATTGTTGTCATCAACATTAATACGGAATAGCCTATCGCGCAGGTGTGTTGCCTTGGCCAATCAGAGTGGCGTTTACTGGTTGGTGCTTCAGCCAATCAAAGTGATGTTGACTGGTTTTTGATTATTTGGTTGAAATCCAAAGCCCTTAATAGAGAGCTATCTTCGGCTTAAAATAAATAAACCAGTTTAAAAAAAAACAGGAAAATGGCCTACTGAATAAATAAATGGGCATACACATAATACATTGTGTTTATGTATAAACAATATAGGCTATTCATATGTATTAATGTTGATAACAACAATGTTGATAAACATTTAACCCTAAATAAAAAATATTACTGTAGCCCTTCCCACGGACGTAAATATTAGATGTGCGGTAGACGTCGAAAAAAGACGTCACCTGGTGTTACAAAAAAAAAACCTTCAGTGGACCAAAATTGGACGACCAAAGATGACAGAAAAGACTTCATTCACTCTGACGTGACATTGCGCATTGGGTACTGCACCTGTCATAGACGTCCAAATGACGTCCAATAAAATTACCCAGTTCAAAGGTCAAATGTTGAACGTAAATATGACATCCAAGTTGGGTCATAGTTAGACGTCCAAATAGTGGACCTAGTTTGGACGTCGAACAGATGTCAAGAATTGGTCATGGACTGACGACCCAATAAGAAGAAGAACAATTACTCTTTTGATCCCGTGAGGGAAATTTGGTCTCTGCATTTAACCCAATCGTGGATTAGTGGAAATACACTCAGCACACAGTGATGGTGAGGCACACAGTGAGGTAAAGCACACTAATCCCAAGGCAGTAGGCTGCCAACAGCGGCGCTCGGGGAGCAGTGAGGGGTTAGGTGCCTTGCTCACAGGCACTTCAGCCGTTTGTACTGGTCGGGGTTCGAACCGGCAATATAGATATGATCTGCCCGTCTATCCAACGTACAATGTTTAGTGGGTCCACCAACCCAGGTAGCCTATATTTTTTGGATTGATGGACTTCGTGGTACAGTTAAGGTTAATTCTCAAGTAAGTATACTCATACTCATACATTTTTAATTAGTATGTTGTAAAGGTTGTGAAAGCTCCTGATCCTTTGTCAGGAAATAAATACTTGACCCTGCCCCTGTCCCTATAAAGGGTAAAGGGGGCATTTAGCAGACACCTTTGTCCAAAGCGACTTACCATCAGTACATTTGTGGGGTTCGACATGTGGACAGTTGGGGGGTCAAGAGGATCAAGCCGCCGACCCTACGGTTAGTGGACAACTCACTCTGTCCACCCGCTCTACCCACTGAGCTACTGCCGGTGGTTGCTGGAACTTGTGTCCTGCTTAGCTATTTTACATCATACAACTAGATTCATGTAGATAATTCATTATGGAGCTACACCATTTTTGTTTATGGAGTTGCCATCGAGTGGACACAAGAAGGATTCTGTATTAATCTTCTAACAACAAATTGGTACCGTCTTGCTTAATGCACCTATTGAATGGGTCACCTTAATCATTATCACAAAAATTGCCCCCCCCCCTGAGATTTTCTTCAGGAGCCGCCACTTATTTTAAGTAGCCTCGATCAAGGCAACATGGCCTCTGATCTGAAAAGAACCAGCGGAAAGGTCACAGCCGAGGATCTCAATTAAGGGTTTCGGATTTCAACCAGAGAATCAAAAACCAGTCAACGTCACTTTGATTGGCTGAAGCACATCATCATAACCTAACCAGGAAATACGGCTCTGATTGGCCGAGGCGGTTATTTGAAAATAACCGCACAGCTTTTCAGCCCGCATCGCTGGCTGAAAGACTCTCACAAGCCCACCTTGATTCTCCCGAACCCGGCTGACAAAGGAATGAAACAAAAGGAATACGCCCCACCAAAGAAAATAGAAAGATAAACAAATCAAACACAAACCTGGAGCTGGTTTCACACTGTAAGGCACACCATAGAAAGTAGCAGGCCATGCAAGCCTTAAGCTGCTGGCTAAGAATCAGAACACTAATATTAAAGATGAACTGAACTGAAATAATCAACATTGATAACTTGTTAGTTATGACCATAATAAAAAAATGACACAAAAAAAATATTTAAAAAAATCATTACATAGCTTTTTTAAGCATCACAAAAATTGTGTTTATTAGTATTAGAACGCCGCCATTTTCGACGACGTCACGGGCATGGTGGGACCGTAGGTCATTGGAAGTTCTATAGTCAGAAGCTGCAGACACGCGAACGTCTTCTACTGTGTATGGCGGAAAATAGCGATTTTCACAAAGCAGGTTATGCGTTTGAGCCTGTGAGGGACATACCTATAGTGTCCGACTACCAAACAAAGCGGTGTAGCGCTGTCAGTTGAGCTATTACGGCAAGACATGTTAGATGCACTTTGAGATACACCCCCGGATGAGCATAGATGCGAGGCGGATTCACGTGTCACGGTTTACATTAGGTGGATGTTGGAGGTTTACTTAAGATAAGATAAGATAAGATATTCCTTTATTAATCCCCCTTAGGAGAAATTCACAGTGACCAGCAGTACAAGGGGATATGAGTGCAATAAGAACCTGACTATAGTCAATAAACAATAAAGAGATTTACCTAGACAAGATTAGATTAAATTAAATTAAATGCGAGCTCTTAAAGTCAGATCGGTGAAAAAGTGAGAACCTGTATGCATACATAGTAATCATCATTGAGATGGACAGTGCAATTGGTTGATGAGCATACATGGTAGTCATCATTGAGGTGGACAGTGCAGTTGGTAGGTAAGCATCCTTGGTAGTTATCATTGAGATGAACAGTGCAATTGGTAGATGAATAGATGCATAGTGCAATTGGTACCAGAGTCTTGCTGAGGTGTAGATATAAAAATAGACATAGAATAAAATAGATATGCAGTAATCAGTTGTGCAAAATAGGTGTGCAAATGTGCGGAATGTGCAAGATGCAACATGTGCAAGATGCAAAATATGCACATTTTTACAAGGTATTTCAGGTAGTGTAAGTAAAACATATGAATAGACCTAAAATAACAACGGCTAGAATACTGGATAGCAGCTAAACATAGCGCTCTGTCCTCCACCTGAAGGGTTCGTTTCAGCGCCCTGTCTCTGCGACAGATAGCATCGGTGGTGTTGCTTCCAGTAGTTGGTCTATCGGTCTGCCCTGTACTATAGCTTGAAAATTAAAATATGGACGGAATTGCTTCAGGCAATTGCCTCACTATTGTTATTCTGTGGATTTTTCTTTTTCTTATTATTCCTTTTCCAGACGAATTTCGATTCGCTACTAGTCGTACAACTCGGAAAGTTGTAGGACAAATAATATATCAAAACGTGCGTCTTCATCGGGAATGGTGTGCTCGTAATTCATTACTGCAGCCCGGGGCAATACAGTATGATCCTCCTGTAGACCTCTGTAATGGCAAATTCAATTCATTTGTCTTAACCATTGAGACGCCCAACCTTTTCCCCTTCCTCAATTTAATAGTTTTGACCATTGAGACACCCAACATTTCCCCTTCCTAATCAAATTGTTTTGTGTGATGTCTAGACTTAACTTTGCACCTAAATGCAAAGTCAGGATATGCAGGATATGCAGGAAATGAAGGACACCCTAGATGTAAAGCACATCCACAGGGGGCTGGCTCCTGCAGCAGACAAAGGGTGTGAAAACCCTCCCTGGGGGACCGGCTCCTGCAGCAGACAAATGGATGGAATGCATATTCTAGGGGGTGTTCCACAGGAGAACAATAGTGCTCGGGGCTTTGCCCCGTGCACTAATAAAACCTTGTCGGCCGGCAGAAGTCTCTATTTCATTCTTCACCAGCAGCTGAGCAAAATTTCCACGACACCTCGTTGTTTGCTTTTCTGTAGCCATTTCAGTTAGCTTCAGGCTCATTACCTTCTATGGATGCTAGCTGATTGTTGAAATCCACAATGGCGGCGCCCATGTAACAAAAACAACACCTTCAACATACAATTTTATTGTATATTGAAAGTTCAGCCATTTTAGTAATTGTACCAATGAGAAGGTACATGAGAATACATCTGTTATATCAACTAAACTTAAAATTTCAGTGGAGAAAAACAGTGGCTACTATCGACACCTGAAAGTAACAAATGACCACATCATCCTCACGACCATCAAACATACCAGATTTACATGTGTTTAAGAATCCATGCAATTAGTACTGGTAGCGTCTGTGCTGATGGCATACATTGTAGACCGAAACATTCAATATTTTAGCGTGGTCTACTACAAAGACAATAAGTGCATAATCAATACAGAGCAGTGCATATATTTCCTGTTTAATCTAAAAAGTTACATTGTTTAATACACATCACATTTACCGTCACAATCCCACATAACACAGAAACACTGATAGAAACACCGATACCTGTTAATCAGGCTATGCGTAAGCCGTTTAAAAAAAGACGCTTGTCCTTACATGCTTCACTTTAAATCACCACTGGTAGAATTTCAATATAAACAGAGCTCCGATTTCAAACAAATGAATGGTGGTGTGCTGTTTTCACTTGTGTTGCTTCTGTTCACATGCAGTGAAGGTGTCAGGTGACTCGCTAGGCTGCGTCACGCGACACCCAACGAGGTGACCGACTCCTCCCACTCCCACCTGTCACATCCATTGTCCAATGTGAAATATAAACCTAAGCGCGCAGTATGTACCGTTTATTGTGTACATGCATATACTGTCATATCCACGTAGGTGTCGTCATTGTACTGAAAAATATATTTTCAAAGTGTTCAAATCTCCCATGTCCCCTAATGACAATATCAAAGCATGACGAGGTTATTAATAACTGTAGCTGTCTCAAAGTAGCAGTCAGGGCCGACCCGAGGCATAAGCGAACTAAGCGCCCCCCCCAAAAAAAAAAAATTTTTTTTTTTTTTTTTTTTTTTTTTTTAGTTTTCAGGAATAATTGTCATTGTTGAACCATTGTTAGGGACCGAGCCTGTGATTGTTATTATTCTTAATTTTTAGAATTCAATTTTGAATGTTTTAAGAAGTAAACCACACTTAAGCGTTTCACTTCAAATATGAGAGTTAAAAATAAATGTGTGATTTCAGTACCCTCTAAGGCAGGGGTGTCAAACTCATTTTCACCTCGGGCCACATCAGCATTACGGTTGCCCTCAAAGGGCCGGTTGTAACTATAAGACTATATATACATTTAAGTAACTGTCTCTGCTTTTGGTTGTTATGTATTACAGTGTACAAATATTGTACATCCATTTATATCCATGTACAAATGGATTGCATGGAACCACTGCAATCTAGTGGCAGGATTTGCAGATCACAACATTGAAATGCATTGTGGGAGATGTAGTTGATGGCCGCTCTACGGTACGCTGTGAAGCAGTATATGCCTTCTAAGCTCTCGCGGGCCACATAAAATGATGTGGCGGGCCGGATTTGGCCCGCGGGCCTTGAGTTTGACACATGTGCTCTAAGGTTAAAAGACCCCAAAGATAGTTTGGGGGTAAATAAATACTATATTAATACAAGGGTGGATTACTCTCTTAATGGGGCCCCAGATCAAATATAGAATGTGTCATGTCTTAATAGGGCTCCTTATTCATACAAAATGGGTTATGGGTTGATGTCTGAATGGGGCCCCTCAGGTTAATATCCCAGGATATGTGATGTGATATATCTGAAAGCCCTCTAAATCATGAAATTCTGCTTATGACACAATGTCTGTGTCAAACCCTGAATGTATGTAATCAATTATGGACTTAACCTGAATCCAAAATATAGGCCAGGCCTTTAAAGTAGGCTTATGGTTTGGGGGCAGCTAAACCCAGTGCTGTATCTGTTCGCCTGTGCAGGGCCTGCAAGTCAGGTTATAGGCTATGAATAGGGGTGGGCGATATGGCCTAAAATTCATATTGCGGTATAATTTGAGACACAGACGGTAAACGGTATATATTACGGTATAATTTGGTGTGTCAATTTCAATATAGGCCTAACCATTTTTGAATGAGTATCATACTGCTTGTCCACAGGCATTAGGCATTCTAGCAGGTTTTCACATAAAATAGTCAAGATTGTTACTTATTTAAAATTTATTGTGCAAAACTGCAATTATAGAGAACATTATAGAAAACTTTAACTTCCAAGCAGTATACATTTAAAACAAGGCAATGTAAATTTTAAAGTGGAACATCATTCCAGTGCAAAATACTGCTTTCCCCCTTACATTTCTTATAAAATAAAACAAAATAGTATGCAAACATTTAAATAATTAAAAAAAAACTTCAAGTACAACAGGTATCTTTTGCCCAAACATATAAACACAAAATTGAAAATGACTTCAAATGGAGTGCAAATCAACAATTAGCTTTAGAGACTTGAGGTACATGTAGACTGAATGCAAGCCTGTGAAAATAACTTAAGATCAACAACAAACAAACTTTGTGTACTGTGTGTGTCAGTAACAAAAGAAAACACTGAGCATTAGTTTTACACCAGTTTAAGGCAGATTTTTAGCCAAGAACACAAGCCTGTCCACATTCTCTGGCTTTAGTGCAGACCGGTGGCACGTAACACTATTGCCACCGGTACTAAATGCCCTTTCTGATGGAGCACTGGTTGCTGGAATGCACAAGTATTTACGTGCCAGACGTGCCACTCTTGGAAAATTAGCCTGGTGCAGCTTCCACCACTCTAATGGATCAGCCTCTCCGTCCACATCCAGTGCTTCCAGGTAACTAAGTAGCTCTACTTCAATGGCATCTCTGTCAGGGAGTGCAGCTGGGCCTGGAATGGATGCCTTTTTGAAAAAGCTGCCAAGACTGCGCTTAACCTTTTTGGGCTCTCCAACTTCTTCAGCAGCTCCTGCGCTGGCAGGTGGTGGTGAATCTGTGAAGGATGCAGCTTGCGTCTGCCTCTCCAGTAGGGCTTGAATTCCTGCCACTGCTTTAGTCTTGACATAATCTTTTCGGCTTGTCGGCTATGTATGATGCTTTGAATCGTGGATCGACAAGGGAGGCCATATCGAGCAGGTCATCGGTGGCAGGGTCCGAGTACTTTTCATTTAAATACTGGAGAATGGTCCTCTTCATATGCTTAGTCAGTTCTTTGTCATCCTCAGCTGAAGACAGAACCCTGTTGTTCAAAAGATGGAGCACAGGTTTAAGGTAGGACACACTAACATAGTCTTCACCAGAGAGTGCATCTGTGAATTCCATCAGTGGACTGAGGGCCTTGTTCACCGACTCCAAGACATCAAGGTCTTGCCAAGTAGGTACCAGGTGCCTGTTTTTTTTTTCCGCTTCCAGGACTTGCGATATGGCCTTCTCCTGCTCGAGTACCCGCTCAATCATTTGTTGCCGTGACCCCCATCGTGTTGGCGACTCTGTGATGAGGCGGTGAGGAGGCAGGTGTAGCTCAGCCTGGGCTTTGACCATTGCTTTTCTCCTTTTACCCAATTTTCTTACACACGCCAACTGCACGCTCAATACGGGGGTCTTTCACACTTGCCTCTGTTGACAAAATTGTAAAATATTATTAGTCCAGATATTAAAACTTTAACACTGCCCACTTTATTAAACAAAACAAAAAACGGATTGGTTATGCTTGCTATTAACCTACAAAAAAACAATATTGGCTAAACTTACCAATAGCGAGATGAAGCCTGTGGCCGAAGCACTGAAGTCGTGTCCATTCATTCAGTTCCACTGCTTTAACAACATTGGCGCTGTTGTCGGTGGTGATCCATGCCATCATCTCTTCGTCCAATCCCCATGATTCGAGCGCTTCCTTTAATCCCTGGGAAATAAATTCCCCTGTGTGGTCTTCAGGGAAATACGATGTTTGCAGGCATTTGCTGCACAACTCCCACTCGTTGTCGATGAAGTGGATTGTGAGGCTAATGTAAGAGTCCATGGTGCGACTCGACCATAAGTCCGTGGTGGTCGCATACTGTTGTATGTGACAGAGCTGCTTTTCCACTTGACTGCGGACCTCGGCGTGCAGTTTGGGAATTTCTACCTCACTAAAATAATTGCGGCTTGGCACCACGTACCTTGGATCCAGCGTATTGACCATGCCTAAAAATACGCTTCTCTCCACGGTTTGAAAAGGCACCATGTCTTTGCACAAGAATGTTGCAATAGAATTCGTAATGTCAATCCACCGCTGGCTTTTTTTATCATAGGGTGTACCTTTTGAAAATGCCTGGGCGATTGAGACCTGGTGTGTAACTTGTTTTCTCCCACTCGAGGACTGACTTGGTTTTTGAGGAACAGCGCTACGCATCCGTTGGCTTTCCTGATATTCGACAACGTGTTTTGATTTCAGATGGTAGAACAGATTGCTTGTGTTGCCTCTCTTTGCTGTTACTGTTGCCCGGCATATTTTGCAGATTGTGGTTTTCTGCTCACTATCCGACACTTTAAATCCAAACCATGTCCATGTTATGGACGTTGCACCGGCCTTTTTTACGAGCTCCTCCTCCTCCATACCTTCACTGCTCGCAGCCATTTTTCCAAAACAGCCTCCTCGTAGTTGTTGCCGGTCCCAGCAGGCCAAGCGTGTCGCAATTTGATGACATAATGACTTATCGCGATAGGCCGGTATAACAAAAATCTCTATCGTTGGCCAAATCTTTATCGCATACCGCTTATACCGTTTATATCGCCCAGCCCTAGCTATGAATCTGAACAAATTAAGGTATTGCCCATCTCAGGGGCGGAGCGGGGGGGTGGCTTTCTTTTCTTTTTTAAGCTTTTGAAGTTATGACAACCGAATAGTTATTGTTTCTTTCCATTAAATAGTGTTGTGTTGAGCAGGCCCTACAACTGAAAATATAAGCTATGAATTAGAGGGGATTTAGGATTTGCCAGTGTCCAGCAGGTCACCCTAAAAGGGACTAGAATGCAGGAAATCGCATCTCAGAAATTAAAATTTTTCTGGGGGAGAACCCCCAGACCCCCATCTGGACTAAGCACCAGATGTACACAAAGTCTGGCTCCACCCTTGGCCCATCTCTAGCTGGCCATCCCTAAAATGAACTAGAATACAGGAAATCACATCTACTAAATTCACATTATGGTGACTCCACAGTGGTGGGAGGGAGGCCCCAAAAGGTTTGAATCAAATTCTGTTTAGGGTAGGGTTGGGCGGTAATACGGTAATAAGGTATCCCGCGATATCTAAAAATAGCAACGGTATCAGTTTCATTACCGTCATTAAAAAAATCTGCTGCGCGTATAGGCCAGAGACACTTATATAGGTGGAGACACATCACTTAAAAAGTCCTCCCATAGAAATGTATTGCGGCCGTTCGTAACGCAAAGATGGCGGAGTTGAGAAACTGGAAGTCCTGCCTTGCAGTAAAAATAGCCAATCGCATTGTTGAACGCTGTATGACTGACGGTTAGCCTTTTGTTTACTATCTCCGTCACTATGGTGATAGCCATGCCGTGAATGTTTGCGCAGGCGTACTGAGAAATTGCCGTGTCAAATAGTGTCTTTTGCACAATATACTTTTTAAGTCAGTACGACCCGCCAATCTGTTTCTGACCGGTTTAAGCGCAAGCCGGCATTTTCGCGACTCCGTCTGAGCCCTACTAAGTGATTTTTAATTAGTCACGGTAATACCGTATACCCCGGTAAAATGTGGAGAAGGTTTAACGGTATCAAAATTTGGATACCGCCCAACCCTAGTTTAGGGCCCCCAAAAGGCTAGGGCCGGGCCTGGTAGCAGTGGCAGTTTATTGTCCAAGGCGATGTGAAAAAAGTTAACCTTTTGTATCCATTCAAGTCTATGACATTCATCAGCACATCTCTATCCTGTTTATCAGGAAAAATACCTTAATGAATAGTCAGTCGGTAGTGGGTGTGCCTTAGGTCTTCAGCCTCCTCTCAACAGTAATGTGAAGGATAAACACTTTTTTTTTTTATAACTGATAAGTCCTTTTATTGACATGTCTACATTACATTATTAAATATAATCACATAGCACTGAAATAATATATAGAATAGAATAGAAATACTTTATTGATCCCAAGCTGGGAAATTACAACAATATACTGTATATATTGTATTGATTTTAATATATTATATTACTTGCACTGACAGTGTTTATAGTTAATGAAATAGTACATCCACTGTACCTACAAATTGAAATTCTATTTTGTAGTTTACACTGTTTTTTACATTGTCCAATGTGAAATGTAAACGTAAGCACACAGTATGTACTGTTTATTGTGTATATGCATATACAGTCATATCCACATAGGTGTTTTCATTGTACTGAAAAATATATATTCAAAGTGTTCAAACCTCCCATGTCCCCAATGACAATATCAAAGCATGATGAGGTTATCAATAACTGTAGCTGTCTCAAGACGTGGCAGTTTATTTTCCAGATTTTTACATATCATTGTCTAATGTGAAATATAAGCACGTAGTATGTACATTTACATTTACATTTAGCAGACGCTTTTATCCAAAGCGACCTACAATAAGTATATTTGTCAGGAAGATGAACATTTCATTGCTGTTAATACAGTAAGCAAGTCACCAGAACAAGTTTCAAGCATTCCAATTGCCAGGTTAACCATTGCTAATATAGAACATCTCTGGCTAAGTGCTAATTTACAAAGGGCTATTATAAAGTGCCAAGATGTACAACATACAAGATCATGAGGGTAGGGTTTTTATTTTCATTTTTTTAATTAAAAAACAAAAAAAAAGGTTCCCTTTTGTATCCATTCCCGTCTATGGCATTCATCGGTCAGTGTGTTGTTGACAGCCGAGAAACAACATGGAAAGTGAAGAGGGTCACATTGGGTGTTTGTTCCAATATAGTTAAGTCTAGTTAGTTTTTACGTGTCATCGTCTAATGTGTAATATTAACCTAAGCGTGCAGTATATACCATTCACATGCAGTCATATCCACCTACCTCATAAAGAAACCATCCACTCTGCAGCTTATCCGGGGTCAGGTCGTGGGGGCAGCAGCCTAAGCAGGGAAGCCCAGACTTCCCTTTCCCCAGCTACTTCGTCCAGCTCTTCCTGGGGGATCCCGAGGCGTTCCCAGGCCAGCCGAGAGACATAGTCTCTCCAGCGTGTCCTGGGTCTTCCCCGGGGTCTCCTACCAGTGGGACGTGCCCTGAACACCTCACCAGGGAGGCGTCTGGGAGGCATCCTAACTAGATGCCCGAGCCACCTCATCTGGCTCCTCTCAACGCGGAGGAGCAGCGGATCTACTCCGAGCTCCTCCCGGATGGCCGAGCTTCTCACCCTATCTCTAAGGGAGAGCCCAGCCACCCTGCGGAGGAAGCTCATTTCGGCCGCTTGTAACCGCGATCTGGTTCTTTCAGTCATTACCCAAAGTTCATGACCATAGGTGAGGGCAGGAACGTAGATTGACTGGTAAATTGAGAGCTTTGCCTTTCGGCTCAGCTTCCTCTTCATCACGACGGATCCGCGCAGAGTCCGCATTACTGCAGACGGCGCGCCGATCCGCCTGTCGATCTCCAGCTCCATCCTCCCCTCACTCGTGAACAAGACCCCGAGGTACTTGAACTCCTCCACTTGGGGCAGGATCTCATCCCCGACCCGGAGAGTGCACTCCACCCTTTTCCGGTTGAGGACCATGGACTCGGATTTGGAGGTGCTGATTCTCATCCCGGCCGCTTCGCACTCGGCTGCGAACCGGTCCAGCGAGAGTTGGAGGTCACTGTCTGATGAAGCCAACAGGACCAAATCATCCGCAAAAAGCAGAGACCCAATCCTGAGGTCACCAAACCGGACCCCCTCAACGCCCTGGCTGTGCCTAGAAATCCTGTCCATAAAAATTATGAACAGGATCGGTGACAAAGGACAGCCCTGGCGGAGTCCAACCCTCACTGGGAACAAGTCCGACTTATTGCTGGCAATGCGGACCAAGCTCTGACACCGGTCATACAGGGAACGGACAGCCCGTATCATGGGGTCCGATACCCCATACTTCCGGAGAACCCCCCACAGGACTCCCTGAGGGACACGGTCGAATGTCTTCTCCAAGTCCACAAAGCACATGTGGACTGGTTGGGCAAACTCCCATGCACCCTCAAGGATCCTGCAGAGGGTGTAGAGCTGGTCCACTGTTCCACTGCCCGGACGAAAACCACATTGCTCCTCCTGAATCCGAGGTTCGACTATCCGGCAGACCCTCCTCTCCAGCACCCCCGAATAGACCTTACCAGGAAGGCTGAGGAGTGTGATCCCCTATAGTTGGAACACACCCTCCGGTCCCCCTTCTTAAAAAGAGGGACCACCACCCCAGTCTGTCAATCCAGGGGCACTGCCCCCGATGTCCACGCGATGCTGCAGAGTCGTGTCAACCAAGACAGCCCCACAACATCCAGGGCCTTAAGGAACTCCAGGCAGACCTCATCCACCCCTAGGGCCCTGCCACTGAGGAGCTTCCTGACCACCTCGGCAACTTCAGCCCCAGAGATAGGGGAGCCCACACCCGAGTCCCCAGGCCCTGCTTCCTTACCGGAAGGCGTGTCGGTGGGATTGAGGAGGTCTTTGGAGTATTCCTTCCACCGATCCACAACGTCCCGAGTCAAGGTCAGCAGCGCACCGTCTCCACCATACACAGTGTTGACGATGCACTGCTCCCCCCTCCTAAGACGCCGGATGGTGGTCCAGAACCTCTTCGAAGCCGTCCGGAAGTCGTTCTCCTCATCAAACTCCTCCCATGTCCGGGTTTTTGCTTCAGCAACCGCCACAACTGCACTCCGCTTGGCCTGCCGGTACCTGCTTACTGCCTCCAGAGTCCCACAGGCCAAAAAGGTCCTATAGGACTCCTTCTTCAGTTTGACGGCATCCCTCACCAGCGGGTTCGGGAATAGCCACCACGGCAGGCACCGACCACCTTAGCCATAGCTCCGGTCGGCGGCCCCAACAATGGAGGCGCGGAACATGGCCCATTCGGACTCAATGTCTCCCGCCTCCCCCGGTACATGGTCAAAGCTCTCCCGGAGGTGGGAGTTGAAGCTCTCTCTGACAGGAGACTCTGCCAGACGTTCCCAGCAGACCCTCACAATACGTTTGGGTCTGCCAGGTCTGACCGGCATCCTCCCCCACCATCGCAGCCAACTCACCACCAGGTGGTGATCAGTTGACAGCTCCGCCCCTCTCTTCGCCCGAGTGTCCAAGACATGCGGCTGCAAGTCCGACGACACGACTACAAAGTCGATCATCAAACTGCGGCCTAGGGTGTCCTGGTGCCAAGTGCACATATGGACATCCTTATGTTTTAACATGGTGTTCGTTATGGACAATCTGTGACGAGCACAGAAGTCCAATAACTGAACACTCGGGTTCAGATCGGGGTGGCCGTTCCTCCCAATCACACCCCTCCAGGTCTCACTGTCGCTAAGCGTTGAAGTCCCCCAGCAGAACGAGGGAATCCCCAGAGGGAGCACTTTCCAGCACCCCCTCCAGGGAGTCCAGAAAGGGTGGATACTCTGAACTGCTGTTTGGACCATAGGCACAAACAACAGTCAGGATCCGTCCCCCCAACCGAAGGCGGAGGGAGGCTACCCTCTCGTCTATCGGGGTAATCTCCAACATACAGGCACCAAGCCGGGGGGCAATAAGTATCGCCACCCCTGCCCGGCGCCTCTCACCAGTGGCAACTCCAGAGTGGAAGAGAGTCCAACCCCTCTCGAGAAGACTGGTTCCAGAGCCCTTGCTATGCATCGAGGTGAGGCCGACTATATCTAGCCGGAACTTCTCAACCTCGCGCACCAGCTCAGGCTACTTCCCCATCAGAGAGGTGACGTTCCACGTCCCTAGAGCTAGCTTCTGCAGCCGAGGATCGGACCGCCATGTCCCCGCCTTCGGCTGCCGTCCAGCTCACACTGCACCCGACCCCTTTGGCCCCTCCTGCTGGTGGTGAGCCGGCGGGAAGGGGGTCCCACGTTGCCTCTTCGGGCTGTGCCCGGCCGGGCCCCATGGGTATAGGCCCGGCCACCAGGTGCTCGCCCCCGAGTCCCACCCCCAGGCCTGGCTCCAGGGGGGGGGCCCGGTGACCCATGTCCGGGCGAGGGACACGGAGGACCATTCATTTTCATCATCATGAGGGGTCTTTTGAGCTACCCTTTGTCTGGCCCCTCCCCCCGGACCGGTTTGCCATGGGTGACCCTACCAGGGGCATAAAGCCCCCGACAACGGAGCTCCTGGGGGTCATTGGGACGCGCAAACCCTTCCACCATGGTAAGGTGGTAGCTCAGGGAGGGGAGCTTTACAACAGACTTAATTGCTGTTGTTTTTTTTAACTCTTTTTTTTCTATATTCATATGTGTACATATTAGTTAAATGCTTGTTTTCTTTTGTTTAGCTTCATTGTCCCAGTATTAGCTATGTGTCTCTTCTGTGTGAGTAACTTCAGAGCAAGCAGCTGAGTCAGGTTCTTCATGTCTACACATGCTTGGCCAGAAAAAGTTGATGACTGATGACTGCTAGTAGACTATATATAGTACAAATGCTATAGTATGCTTGTTGTTCTGATATATTTAGCAAATTATACTTATAGCTAAAAGCCACCAACAATTCTACTGTAAATTCATATGTGGTGTGGAGTTGTGTTGTTATTGTTCTGTAAAAAAAAAAAAAGTATATTTAAAGTTTTCAAACCTGCCATGTCCCCTGATGATGATATCATATTTAAGCTTGAAACTAAATTAATATTGTTAAAAATCAAACAAAAGAGGATTGTGAAAACAATTATTGGCGTGAAACATTTATTGCATTTATTGAGGCAGCTAATACACCAAAGCATGGTCTCCATTGAAACAAAATATCACACATCACATCGATGTTACAACCAAAGTAATGGATACAGCATAATAAAGGCCAGACATTCTGACTATACAAATAAATATCTAAAATATTCCTGGCATGATTAAATATCTTTGGATTGGTCGAGAGTGGATTCGGGGAGCTGGTGACCCCATCCCTTCCCCCACCCCACCTGAAGTGCCTCCATATTGATATGGAAAGAATGATATGCCCCCCCCCCACACACATCTCCCCTCTTCCACCTCCCCACCCTCCCTCCTCCCCACCCTCCCTCCAACCTATATCCCCTTCCCCTCCCACCTCCACCCCAACCTCCCTCTCAGAAACTACACCGGCTGCTCGTCCTTGCATTGCCCCAGCACCTCCTCCATCTTGCTCTGGATCTCCTGCACCCTCTTGGCCCACTTCTCAGTCACCTCCTCCTCATCGTCCTCCGTGACCGCCGTGTACGCCATTAGCGCGATGAGCCCCATGTGGAAGAGGAGACGCAGGTGCGAACACCGGCGCTCCATGATGCTGCGGTCGCGCTCGCAGTGGTTCAGGTACACCTGCAGGAGGGGCCGGCCGAACAGGGAGCCCTTGCCCATGATGCCGCGGTAGTAGACGTCAAGGCTCAGGTCCCCCTTGTCCCGCTCGTAGACCTTCTCAAAGTGCTTCATGTGGACGTCCGAGGCGTCCGGGTCCTTCTTGACGCGGGCCACCATGTCGCCGAAGGCCATGTACTGGTGCTTGATGTACTCCTCGTACTTGCCGAAGGTGTCGTTGACCTCGTCGATCTGGATCTTCCGCAGGCACTGGCGGTTCTTGCCGGAGATGCTCTCCATCCGGCAGTGCAGCTCCTGGAAGTCCTTGTCCATGGGGTTGGCCTCATCGTCCTGGAGGCCCTTGCGCAGCAACCCGACCAGGGGAGAGATGATGCCGAAGAGGGGGTCGACGGAGGAGGCGAAGGACGAGACCTTCTCCACGCAGCACAGCACCTTGACCACCGTCTTCTTCACCTGAGCGCCATCCGCCATGGCCCCTGCTTCACCGCCAGGTGGGTGCTCTGTACTTGGGAGGTGTAGAAATGAGGCGTAGAGTCTGTGGACGGAAACCACAGAAACACATGGAGTTAATATGGTAGTCTCGTCTGATCTTTATTGTTATTGTTAAAAAATATAAAAGATCCTGTTTGTGTGTTATGTGACAGTTATGTGAATAAGACCTGAGGGGGTTGGTTACGTTGTTGTCATTGCTGTAGTAGTGTCAGTGGGTTACTGAGGGAAACTGAGCTCAGATAGTGGGTGGGGTGGTTCTCAATTTGCAGCACCATCCACATATATGTAAGAGGAGCCGGTGTCGGCCCACCACATGTTCATATGGCTCCCCTTACATCTTAATTCCCCGAAACATTAAACATATGTTTGGACCAACAAAACTTATAGGAGTCTTAAAAAGAAAGGTATAAATAAATTAAAAATCATTTACAATTTTTTTCATGTTGTGGTTTGATGGAATTAATTATCCATTTTAAACATGACGTTATGAAGTTATCAATAACTGTAGCAGTTTATTTTACAAGGCAAGATGTAATTACACAGAAAAAAGATAACCTTTTGTATCCATTCATATCTATGACATTAATAAGCAGATCCCTATCCTGTTTATCAGAAAAAATATCATAATGAATAATGGGTTGTGGGTGTGTCTTAGGTCTTAGGCCTCCTCTCTACAGCAGCGCGAAGGATAAACACATTTTTCTTAAATGTCTCCTTTTATTGACATGTCTACATTACATTATTAAATATAATCACATAGCAAGAAAATAATCTGTTTTGATGAGAGTGCTGTAATTGCCTGATTTATAACGATAAAACAATTAATCACAGGACTTTCTCTTTCAGCTGTTCAAACCATCTTCAATCGGAATCGACAGTATCACAGAATGTTAAATGCTCTCGCACGACACGGTATAACTCTCTAACATTATAAACGCTTATTTACCAGAGATGAAGCGATGGATGTTGTTCGGTCTACATTGGTGTCAGACGTTTCTTTCCACCATTTTCCTCTCCTGTCAAATAAAGACAGCCCCTTTGTTCCCTATAAGGGCATAGGAACGGGGAAGTAGCTTGCATTCGCCGAGCGTTGATTGGCTAGCGAGGAAGCCACTGAACAGGAAAAGGAACCTATTGATGGTTACACACATCGGAGGGTTTTTTTCGTTTTGTATGAAAAACTAGTTGCGGTCAGGGCAGGGCGTCCTGCGTTGTCATAACAGAGCTGCTACTCCATAACCCGTGTTGGTTTATTAAAAGAAAATACGCAATGACAGTATCTTATTTGTTTATAGGCCTACAAATAGAACCGCCAATGAGCGCAAGACAAAAAAGTTATAAACTTGATTTTATCATTCAGAATGTGAATCTTGGCTCGGGTGATAAAAGGTGAAATGAGGGAGCGCAGTCACATCTAACATTATTGGAATCCAATAATGTTACATGTGCCTTTAGTCCAATAATTTAATCGATGCCCAATGCGGGCAACGGAGGAAGCTAATGTTATACAGCAGCATTTCAGCAACAGTGGAAGTCAATTCACTAAAAATGTTGGCATTCTTTGCTGTACAACTTAATCATATTGAAATGAGCAATAAAGATGAATTCTGATGTTCTTTTTGTACAAATACATTTTCCGCAGGAACATACATCAATAGGAGACTGCAGATGTGTTTGTTTAATTTCTTTCTTCATAAAATGTATAAGGGTCCAGATGCCTACTGTATGATTGTCCCAATTATCAATCTCTGCTACAAAACCATCATAATCATAATTTCAGTTAATTTCCATTTCAAATACATACCATCAAACACATTCCTATACACATCCAAACTTCATGTCATTCTTAGTATCCAGGAAAAACTTATAACTCTAAAATATAACACTTGAGGCATATTGTAGTCTAAATAAATACAACCTTATAGTCCAAATAGACACAACCCTGCAGATAAGGTGGTGTTGTAGTGATTGACTTCTTGGAAGTGAAAGTGGGAAGACATCTGCAGAGGTTTCCAACAACATAGGCCTGCTCACGGCAGCACTACCAGTGCACTCACATGTACACACTGCACATGTGCACTAAACCTCTAAATACTGGCCTGCAATTGTAATGTAATTCCACATTTACATTGAGTCATTTAGCAGACTCTCCAGATTGTCAAAATATTAATTGGTGAGGCTGCAAAGTTGGAGCAACTACACAAATGCTGCGTGGCCAAGTGTCTATAATGGGCATAGTGTAGAGTAGCGATTGGAATAACTTTTAAATATTTATTCTAAGACATTTGTCAAACCTGGACCTATCATACATTTAATCTTATCCAATTGGTGATTGTAGCCAAAACTTGAACGTTAGGTTGACAAAGTTAAATTGACAAATTACAATTTGATCAACAAATTACAAATTGATAGCTACTCGGGTTCCAACTTAGCAGTAAAACCCATCATCATATTCAGAGAGAGCAGAAACATACTCTACATTCTTTAACTAACTCAACCACTATCAGCAGAACTGTTTGCTTTGTTCTTTTTTAATCTTTCACACACTGATAAGATAATTCATGGGAAAATGAACACTTGTGAAACTTTCCATGCATCTACATCTTCAATGGTTTTGGGCCTTTAACTCACTCATCATTTGGTCAACATCATATCTTTCATAATAACAATGAAAGTTTGTTGGATGGATTGTTTTGTCTTTGCTTTGCCTTTGCTTTGCCCTCTCTAACATGGATGATGAGTATCTCATAATAAAACCAACTTAATTATATTGAACATAAATTGAAATAAACAAGGCAATCAAATTATAAGCACCTAGATCTCCAGTAATTAATGTGTGTTTAAATATAATTACCACTCCCCCCCCCCCCCCCCCCCCCACACACACACACACACACACACACACACACACACACACACACACACACACACACGTCACAACCCAGCAGGCCCATGCCCTATAATCTCTGGTTGGTTCCCTTCCTCTGTCTGTTCTGACCCCCTCTCTCTCTCTCTCTCTCTCTCTCTCTCTCTCTCTCTCTCTCTCTCTCTCTCTCTCTCTCTCTCTCTCTCTCTCTCTCTCTCTCTCTTCTCTCTCTGCCTCTCTCTCTCTCGCTCTCTGTCCAACTTTTGCTTCCTTGTCTCTCAACCTCCGTTCTTACGACTGCCTGGTCGCCTGAACTCTCCAGTGATTTGGTTTCAGGTAAACAACCCTCCAACAGTTAAATCCAATGCCGCAAACACATGTTTTGGTTCTCATTTTTTGGGGGGATTAGAAAGGTTAAGCCCTCTATTGAAATCCCCCTGGAGGGGTGAGCAGAGTTCAGCCAACGCCTGGCCTGAATTTGTTCACAGTATTAGCTCATTAGCAGCCATTTATTATTTATTTTGTGTTTTTATTTTTATGGCCAGTGGATGTTTTAAATCTGTAATCGCTTTAGAGATGTAAGTGCGAATATTTTGTTTAGAAATTGGAAACTGGAACTTTGTTTTGTCTGAAGGCAATACCTACAACTCAAATGATGAAGCTTACTAGTTGTATAGTGTGTACCACTATTGACGTTTGCATTTTTTCCTTGGAAAACTAGACGCTTCAATACCAGGAAAACTCAATGTTGACTTGATTTTTTTGTACAGATGCTGGAGATCTGGACATGATGAACAGTTTCAAACCAGGTTCTACACAAATGTATCAAACACTGGTACAACTGTTGCTCATTGTCGGGTGAGCTCAAGTTAAAAATGTTTTTTTTATTACTATAGTAACTCCAATATATTTGGGCTAAAATGCTTATCATTATGCATTGGCGCTCTACAGAAGACAGAATGGTTCATTCATTTGTATATTTTACAGGTTCATGTTTCTGTCTTATAAGCATTAGAAAGTACATTTCACAAAAGCATACACAATTCAAATAGGTGAAGTTCCTATGATTGGGATCTGGGGGAATACACAACGATGGGACGAAGTACGCTTTTAAATTCCCCAGTAGTGCAGAAGAAAATGTCTTCCAATTGCTTCAATTGATCAGAGTGGTTCGCCCGACCGACGGTGCCATCCAGGGACCTGCCTACGATGACACGCCGCACCCAGAGTTCCTCAACCCCACCTGGATGTCCGGCATCCCAGACAGCTGCCCCCTTTCCGAGGTCACCATGCCAGGCACCCACAACACCATGGCTCTGTTTGGAGGAGCGCTCGCCGAATGCCAGTCGTGGAGCCTTGCATCCCAGCTCCGTGCCGGCGTGCGCTTCCTGGACGTTCGTGTGCGCCACGTGAAAGGCAACCTTACCCTCCACCACGGCGTGTCCTACCAGAGGGCCCACTTTGGCCACGTCCTCCGTGGCGTGGCGGACTTCCTGGGCAAGTACCCCAGCGAGACAGTGCTGATGCGCGTGAAGGAGGAGTTCAGCGAGACGCGCGACATCTACGGCGCGGTGGTGAGCTATGTCCACCGCTATGCCCACTGGGACATGCTGTGGCACAGCCGGCTCATGCCAACCATGGGGCAGGCCCGAGGGAAGCTCGTCGTCTTGCAAGACTTCCCCGGACCGGACCTGGGAATGCGCTACAGTTCCCTTGACATAGCTGATGACTGGAAGGTATGAAAAAACAATCTGATTGTCTCATATTAGTACTAGCAAGGTGGAACTAATTTGTCATTCATTGGAAATGAACAACTGCAATGCAGTTACATTCTTTTGTGATTCATCCCCCTTTAATCCCCCCTTTAATTCTATTATCATATTGTTCTAATGTGATCATATTATTCTAATATGGTCACTGCACCTTTGTAGGTATCCTCCGTACTGCAAGTGCCAAAGAAGTGGCTGAGTGTTCACAAACATCTGGAATTGGCCCCAGCAGGAAATAAGGCCCAAATGTTTCTCACCTTCACCAGTGGAGCTGGGGTCTTCACCTATCCCAGTGCCTTGGCCCAGCGCATCAATGCCAAACTGTACGACTACTTGACTGGCAAAACGGGGAAGGACCAGCGCTTTGGAATCATCACCATGGATTACCCAGCAGCCCCTGTTATTCAAATGATTATTGACTTCAACTGACAGTGTGACAAGATGGGCCTTTGAAATACATTTCAGAAATTTAAATCTGACTGTATATTTAAGACCATGCATTTTAAGACACTGAATCCAACAACAGAATAAAAGAAAATCTAAACTAAATATGTTAGGTGAGACTGTGTCATTAATTGATGTGATGTTACTTTACTCTTGGCATGACCAAAAACCTGAAAATAATGAAAGAGGAAATAGATTTTCAAATAAACGCACACACCCAGATACACAGTCATGCTGTAATATAGTTGCAGGAGATGTTGAAATGACATGTCATTAAGTCATATGTCTTAACGTCCTGTTTAGACAGAAAGTCACTTCATTGTCTCTGCACACTGAGTAAAGATAAGAGGCGTTCAGGAGAAAGTACACACAGTACGTTAACCAATTGTATTATCTGTTTTGGAGTCATTCTAATGATTGATCTCACAAAATCCATCTCCCTCCACAACAGGCGTTAAGGACAGAATATGGAGAAAGAGCCTCAAGGTGCCGTGATGCTTTCAGTAATAGGTCTGTTTATTGGTACTTACCTACTCGTGTTTGTTTACACTTTGCTGTATCGTGTCTGTCTTTAATGTGGTGCAAGTCTCTGAACACGTTCTCCTCTGCCTCCTTTACGCAGTTGTACTGAACATTATTATATGGATGATCATGGTCACCGTCATTGGATTGGGTAAGTTCAAGTTAGTTAAGTTGTGCTGAAACAATGGGTCTTGTTGAGATCAGAAATACCAAACTTTTTCTGATCAGAAAAAGCAATTTTTGTAATGGCGGCAAAGGTGTGAGTATTTTATTGTAATTCATTGAAAAAAATGGATGGGGTTTAAATTCAACTTGACAGCATGTTTAATAGATTAGTTTGACAATAAAATAAATAGTAATAGTTAATCAAGCCCTATTAGATGTACTTTTCAATAATAAACCATGAAAATTATATGATGAAGCCCCTAACCAGAACCGTCTTCACGATAGCACTAATGTTCTGATATCCTACCATGTCTCTTCAGGAACCATACATTTTAACAGCTGTCCTGCCCAACCATACATCCCCATCTACCTGATCGGACTGGGAGTCAGCAGTCTTCTGTTGCTGGTCCTCAGCTATGGCCAAAGTCCAAGGAAGCAGGGTGTGGTCGGCATCCTGACCTCTGCCTGCATCAGCCTCCTGCTTATCTTTAGCACCTGTTGGTTTGTGGCAGGTGAGAGGATCGGATGGTTGAATGCTATTGGTGATAAGAGACGAGGACACAAACCAGTACCAGGGTAACGTTAGGATCTAGGGGCCGCTTAATCCCATGAGGCAATCCATATATTATTCATATACTGGATGATTCAACACAGCTAACTCTGGGAAGCATAAATCAAAGAAAAATGTATATCAACAGACCAAACATTGTGATGTTTAACTCGTCACGAGGTCTAAATAATCCTAGGTCGATATAAATCAAGTCACTATCCTCAGATGTAGATCTTTGGGGTAAGAGGTCAAAGTGAGGTCACCCAGTATCATCCTTCATCCTGAAAGCTGCTGTCTGTCCTTCCATAGGTACCGTGTTGGTCTATGCCATTTACCCCCCCAGCTACTCAGACACCGAGGACGGATACTGTCAAAAGAATGTCTACCGGATAGCTTTCTACTTCACCGGTCTCTGCTGGCTTCTTGTGATTATAACGCTTTTTTACGGTGGATGTCTCCTTCTGCTGAGCTACTTGGACGCTGGCACCAGGGGGCGTGGTTTGTCTCAAATGATGATGAACGATGCATCGTATGGTGGAACAAATTCTCATTCTACAGTGACGATGAGCTGAACATGAATATTGGGATAACTCTTGACATGGCACGTTTACTACAAGCAAGTTAGTTTTAAGGTTAGGGATTGGGTTTTAGGGTTTGGTTTTGGGATTTGTTCTGTGTGTGTGTGTGTGTGTGTGTGTGTGTGTGTGTGTGTGTGTGTGTGTGTGTGTGTGTATGTGTGTGTGTGTGTGTGTGTGTGTGTTTGAATGAACTACAACATCAACAGAAATATATTTATTATTAATAAATAATAAATACATTCATTGGCGTTCGGTCATTTCTTCGATATATTTATAAGGCGTGATTGTATGTGTGTAAAAGATGTATAATGGGCGTGTAGGTACAGTACAGAATATTTCACAAGCAATGCCTCTCCTTTCAGGCTGTTGCAAAGGCACCTATTCGAGTTAGGGGTCCTTTTACTATCCTCGCGGCTTATATTGTCGTATTTGTGTCAGCGGTCGGTAATGCCGCATTTGTTTTTTTTTACAACACATAACCAACGTGATTAAGATATATAACTATAATACCCTTAAGGGTATGTCGTTGTAAAAGTTGTGTGTAGTCACAGGTCGTTTATTTAACATTTATCTGTAAACGTGGCCGGCTCTTTGCTTGTAAGCATGTGGGTCTCCAGCCGCCGTGTCCTTCAGGAGCTAGTGACTTCTCATGTCAGGTGTTTCTCCCAGACGTCATGCAAGGTTCGTGCATTGCTTGTCTACAAACTCATATTTAAAGATGGTGCACAGAAATGGCTGAAGTAATTAGTTAATGCATTCAATGATCTGTGCAGGTTCACTGGGGCTCAATGCTTTGTGCTAATGGTTGCTTGTGTCATGTTTTATGATCAGTGTGTATGAACCTTACTTACTTACTATGTTATGAACTATACATTCCAATAGAATACAGTTGTGGTTGAACGTTGGTGGCAAATCCCGTTGGCCAAAGAAGGTCGGGAACCAAGACTCCATTCACGGAGACACAGAATCTACAAATTGGTGGAGGAATCCGAACTACCTCCGAAAGAGAAAAACATGGAGCTGATTCTAACACAAACGGTTGAAAGTCAGTATCCAAAAGGCTTCCGATAATGTGTGTGGTCACTTAGTCTATTAGGGACTTTCAATAAGCGTTTGCCTCGATGTGCATGTTTTAACAGAGCTAGGTGGACGAGGAGACACGGTGCGTGTGAAAAAATCCATTGGCAGGAATAAACTGCTGCCTCAAGGGCTCGCAGTTTATGCTTCACCAGATAACAAACAGATGTTCGCAGAGGAACTACGGGTATGCATTTCTTCTCGCTTTGAAGCACTTTCTGTTTGTAATGTGCAAATGTTGTTTTATTTAAACCTGTTTACGTTATGAATATACCCTTAATTTATTCAAGCTTCTTTCATCCACAGCTTTTGCATGAGGGGAAGCCAGAGGATAGAATCCAAACGCGCACAGGACAACTTGTAATTATTTAACTACTCTTTATCATTTATCTTTTAATTGATTTTTTGAAGGTCTCTAGTCATCTCTAGTTGTCTTCCTAAAATGCTGTCTTTATGTATTTGCAGACTGTGGACTACCTGAAGTGCTCACAGCTGAAAATTAACAAATGGCCCTCGGATGAGTATACACTCACCAAAGAGATTGCCTGCAGGCAATTTAGCCGGAAGGTATGTTTTCTTTATAGTAATTATATATTAAATATATTCTTTAATGGCCGGATTTGTTAAAATTGTGACCTCTTTTATTCAGTTGGGAGTTATTGTGCCACTTCATGCGTTGAGACTTCCAGACGAGCCGATTAAGGATGTAGGAGAATACTGGTGTGAGGTTACGGTAAGACATGGGCCATCTTTTTATACCATTACTCAGTACTACTTCATAGTGTGTAGACAACTCGTGGGACCCATGTCTTTTTTCAATCTGCAAAGCTGTGTAAATGTAATTGATGCTTTCCATTGTTTAATCAGAGGATGTTGGCTCACATTTCGAGAGTTGGGTCCAAAATGAACCGGGATCAAAAAGACAAAGGTTTTTCTTATTTCTCAGGTGAATGGAATAGACACTGTACGTATCCCAATACTGCTTCTGCCCTACGAAGACAAATCTGCAGTGGCGCAGATGAGGTTAAAGAAGCTGAGGCAAGAAAATGCTGCTTCTACCCCAGTGGAGGCCTGTTCTGAAGCGGCCACCTCCGTGTTGGAAGCTTCTGAGCTGTCGACTGCCCCTGATGGCGAGTGTGCAGCTTCTCCAGAGCCTTTGCCTTCTGAAGACAAAACGGGACCACCGACTGAAAACCGCCCGAAAGATGAAGGAGCGTGAATTACAAATCCATTAGGATGTCATGTTAGTTGAAGAGTAATGGATCAGCGTCGGGTAACATCACTATCAATAAAGAAAAATGCAAGACCAGTTTATAGTGTCCTTGTTCAATTTTTATTCCGTTTTGTGTAAATGTCTGCTGACTGTCCACAAGCTTTCTGTTCAATGGTGGTTTTCAATAAAAATACTTATAAATTCAAAACTAAACGCCTTGAGTATTACTTTATGAAGACACAACACGTCTTTTATCCTACTGCCGCTCACCCAAGAATGCCACAAAATAAAACTCTTCAGCCCCAGCGATCTTTTTTCTCTACGTTATCTTGTCAACGTAAAGATGGACATGCAGTTCTACGGCCACTTGGTGGCTGCATCACTAATGTAAAACATGTAAATACTGGCATTCGGTCAGAAAACTTTTATACTTTCACATGCTCCGGATTTAAAAAGGATTCTCCCAAGTTCCAGCATTGTGTATTGTGCCACACATTGTGTATGTGTGGCATATATTTATATATTTGTACATTATGGTTTGACAATTATAAAATTATAAATTTCATCAAAACCTTTGAGTTTGTTTATAAAAGCTGGCCCAAAGTCTTTGAGACAACCACATCAGCACTGAAAACCCATACTGCTTTGCTCCAATATTAGTGTCTTTAGACGTAAATGGGAGTCATAGGAAAGAAAATCCCCTGCAAAAAGAATCTTTATTACATTAATACCAGTTTAAGATGAAGCATGTTGCTAATGCTCCGGGATTTGTTAAAGTTAACCAGATTTGAGCATGATCAATGACAGATAACCAGCTAAATTAAAATCTATTCTACACTACATCATGGAAATTGAATGGGAGTGAGGGTGTCACGTTACCATTTACTGGCTAGAGGAATAGTTATGAAGCACTTTTATAATCTTAGGAAATGTGTGATAAGTCTTATCAGAAGCTGTAGAGGGGTAGACACAGGGCAGCTTTTGTTTCAATGCAGGAGCCAAACATTATGTTATAATACAGTAAACAAGAAAAACATATCCAATATTAACAAAGTTAAACACAAGATCGACAAAACCGGGGGAAAATAAAAATGGAGAAGCCAGTATTATGTGACAAATATTTCATCTCAAGCAACAGCAGAGGAACGCATTTGCTCGGGTGAAAAAACACTGGAAAGCTTTTATCTACCGGCCAAAAAGGCTTTTGCAGGCCAAAGATTGTCCAGGACACCGATGCTTAGAAACCGTATTTAGCTTGGGTCTGACGCCGTGTGAGCTTGTTTTCAGCCCAGTTGTTCTTCAATTCCAGCTCACGCTCCTTTGCCTACAGATAACAGACAGGAGGTTTAGACACAAGGGCTTGGTTCATATGATTGTGTTGCAAAATGTGTGTTCCACACATACAGTAGCAAAAAGTGTTGTTCTCACACACACACACACACACACAGCTGTATATCAATGGTGGCGGCGGCAGCAGTAGTAACAATAGCATTAGCATTAGCAGCAGTGTTAGCAGTAATAGTAGAAGTAGTATTACTAATAGCATTAGCAATAGTAGTAGCAGTAGCGGTAGCAGAGGTAACAGTAGTAGTAGCAGCAGCAGCAGCAGTGTTAGCAGTAGTAGTAGTAGTTGTAGTAGTAGTAGTAGTAGCAGTAGCAGTGTTAGCAGTAGTAGTAGTAGTTGTAGTAGTAGTAGTAGTAGCAGTAGCAGCAGCAGCAGACGCCGCCGCAGCAGCATTAATAGTAATAGTAGTAGTAGTAATAGTAGTAGTAGTAGTAGTAGTAGTTGTAGCAGTAGCAGTAGCGGCAGTAATAGTAATAGTAGTAGTAGTAGCAGCAGCAGCAGTAGTAATAGTAATAGTAGTAGTAATAGTAGTAGCAGCAGCAGTAGTAATAGTAATAGTAGAGGTAGTAGCAGCAGCAGCAGCAGCAGCAGCAGCAGCAGCAGCAGCAGCAGCAGCAGCAGCAGCAGCAGCAGCAGCAGCAGCAGCAGTAGCAGCAGCAGTAGTAGCAGCAGCAGCAGCAGTAGCAGCAGCAGTAGGACTCACCTGGTGAATAAGATATGTGATCTGGTGCTTTCGTCGCTGCTGGCCGGTAGGTTGGTCTCCCTTTTTCTGAAAAACAAGTCAATGAGATGAGAACAAATAAAGATTACATATTAAAAACCAATAATCATAATGTACAAGACTGATGCCACTTATTTTCAAGTGTCATATCCCCACTTTTTACAATGGACGATTTTGGCCATCACTTTTTAAAAGCATAATTTATTTAAAAAAAAAAATGTTTATTTTGTTGTTTCTATTTTGTCATATTTTAGGACAGTGATATTGGATATTGTTATAGCTGGGCTGAGTGACATGGGCTGGTGCTTCCTACAGTAGATCAGATATTGTCATCGGTTGATTGGCATGGTGCTACAGCTGTGGATGTGATGCATGTGGATGACTGTTACTTGTGCAGTCGACGTTGTGCATGAGTACTGTTCACACTGTCGTAGCCGAGGCAATGTCTTTTTGATGCGCCATTGTGCAATGTCTTTCCTTGCTACATTATCTACTCTGACCTCCAACCCCAATCATGTTGCCAAAACTCACATGTTGAAAAAAAGTTTTGTCCTGGCCCTTGGTTCCCCACCAGTGGCTCCCCAAAAGTTATTCTTAATTTATCATTATTCCATTGTTAAGTTTTAAATTCTTCTACAAATCAACCTGTCACCGTGTAAAAAAAAAATCCTTAATAAAATGGAATTCACCTTTTGTTTATTGATCTATCAAACCAAGCAGTTTGGGATTCTTGCTCATGTTGGTCAAAGATCAGCACATGTTAGCATCATAGCTCACCTTGCTGAAGGATTTGCGCTCTTGTTTCTCCTCACTCACGCTCTTCGTCATCCACTGCTGGCTGCCAATCAACTGGTCATCGCCTTTGATCTCCAGAAACTTCACTTCCTCTTTTCCCCGGTTGCGTTTCCCCTGAAGCCTCATGAACTGTTGTGGGAAACGGGGAAATAAAAAAGGAATCTTATTTTATTATTAACTTATTAACTTCACGGTGTCCATTTCATAGTCACTGTTCTTCTGGAATAGTACCAATTGAAAGGTAGACTATCATTTCCAGAAAAGTCTTTCAACAACTAAGATTACTTGACCATCCAACAGTACATTAACGCAAAAGAACCCCAATTGAGAGATGCATTTTTACAGTATTATCAGCCACAGTGGTGCAACTTTGTGAATGTGCAGATTTAGGTCCGTGAAAAGCTAAATCTGCCAGAATAATTATTGAGTAGTTCAGTTTAAAAAAAAAAAATCACAAGGCCAGCCTTATCACAGGTCACCGTCGCGGGACAAGACAAACCGAAACAATGGAGAAATGTTGCGCTTACCGCCTCCTCGTCAAACATTTCAGAGGACCCCGGCTCATCGTCATCATCATCCTCATCAGCTTGTTGGGGGTTTGCGCCCTGGTAGTACGGCTGGTTATAATATCCCTGCCCAGCGTGGAAACATTGAGACAGGAAGTTAGGCGATCTGGTTTCATTTGGATTAGAGATAAGCTCCAAACTGCGTAGCGGCCGCTGTGCAGTACTTCCTACCGAGGCTCCAGCAGCATCCAATGGCTGCGGGTACTCTGGAGGGTGGCCGCTCCAGGCCCCGGGCCCCTCGTGGCCGGAGCCAAAGTCCAGCGGGGCGTCCGATTGGCCGTCGTCGTCGACCCTGGGCACGTAGGGTAGGGCGACCGTGGGGGCCGGGGATTCGAGCTCCGGGCTGGCGGCTGCGACGGGGAACGGCGCCGCGCTCTCTCCCAGGGAGAAGTAGTTCTCTGGGGCCACATCCTCCTCGTTGTCGTGGTCCTCGGCGGCTATTTGCCTGGCGAGCTGCAGGGCCGCGGACTTAGCGGCAGCCTTGATGGCCGACGGAGAGGCGCTGGAGTCAAGGAGGCCCTTGGCGGGTACTGAAGGCTTGGAAGCTTTGGGTTCCACTGACTTGGTGAGTGTGTAGGGTATCAACGGCCTGTTGGTCTCCTTCACACTCATGTTCCTGGGCTGGGGCAAGAGAGAGGAAAGGCCTGTGCCAGATCCCTGTTGAAGGGAAATGTGTGCAAATGAAGAGAAACTGGTTGAAGACATTTGTATACATCTTGTTTCACGCACAGATTGCAGTGCTGATTTTACTATCACATAGCATTTGCTCACAGCCTTCACCTTATAGATGACAATCATATTCATTAAACTTTGATTATTAAGTGATACTTATTATTAAGTGAATAGAATGACAAAATAATTTTGATGTGCATGTTGTGGCATTAGCCAAGTCTCTCAATTAAACCTCCAACTGTAGCCGTAGGTTTTTACATCTTTAGCTATCAAAACATGTATACACTGTGTTCAAGATTCCATCCATGCCATATATTGTTTCATTACCTGTGGTTGTGACCTTTTCTTTACTGGTTCATCGTCATCAGAATCCGACTAGAGACATTTAGCAGTGAAGTGAAGAAGTGAATAGTTTAATTATGATGTAATAGTTATATCATGATGTTGATACATACTGATGAATAGAAATTGTAGCTTCGATGACGTTTACTCACGTTATCTCTTTGGATCTTCGGTATAGTAATTTTGACAGGCTCGGTACGTTTCTTCGGTTTGGGCAAGTTGAAAAGTAAGCCCCCCTTTTGAGCCTGCGAATCGGTGCCATCGTTGAGCGAACTGGCATTTGATAAGATGTTCGACTTTGTGTCTCTGCTTGGTTCTTCACTTCGAATTGTACTTGACGTTGCCTTTTTGGGCGCTGGTAATACTGAAAATAGCCCTCTACTCTGTTTGCTCTCCGGTGCAACATTAGTGGAAGTTTCTTCGGCATCACTATCGTCACTACTTCCATATGCAACTAAAGACATGTTGGCTGACGTTACTTGTGATGCTGGAGCACCTAGCGGACATGTATAACCTAACTTGGTTCTGCTTAAAAAACTGCTACGTATGTTTGCTTGCGCTTTCTGGCTTGGATACGAAACTATCTCGTTTCTTAATTGAAATGAGGTATTTAATTTAACTACCAGCCTGCAGAATGTGGAGTGCTATGACAAGGCCATCACAGCGAGCTTGGTGTCTCTCTAAAGTCGGATTACAATCTAGGCCGCGATGGATAATACGATTAATCTTCAGCGTTTTGAGGAAGTTGATTTCGGGTTACTTTTATGATAAATGGCCTGACATGGATGCACTTAAATATTGATATCTGGTTTCTCCCTGGGTTTCTGCACCCACAAAAAACAACCTCTGATCAAAACATACCTCTTCTTTCCAAGTCGACTACTCTGCACTGCTGCGCATGTTCTTGCGCATATTCACTACTTCGCGTGTTCCTCCGCCATGTCCCTATGAATCTCTGGGCCGCGGAGCTCATGACCGCCACCCGGCGGTACACTGCGGAGCTGCACCTCCAAATGCCTTTTTATCATAAATTCAATCTGCTCATCTCACTTACATACATCATGTCACATCCCACTGATTTTGTGTTGAGTAGATACAAGTCGTTCTAATAGCCACATTGCTGGTTACACCTGAACAATTTACAAAGCTTAGCCAAAAATAGAATAATACATTTTGTCAATGGAGGTAAATAAATTGCATACTGTACACAACCAGCAGGGGCGCTGAAATTAATTGCAACTGGAACCAGTGGGTGCGTCTACGAATTGGGAAGCGGGTTACAATTTCAAACCTAAACAGTCAAGAGAGCGAGGAGCGAGACCAGGCCAATATCATCCTAAATACGTTTTAAAGCGACCTGAACGGTATACAATATTACTCGTAGTGTTTACATCGATGAGAAGAAAAAAAACTGCGAAAGATAATTTCTTCGCATTTGTTGTTCTCTACTTGTATTTGAATTTATTGCTATAAACCACGGCGTTGTTTGTGTTTTTTTGCAGGTGTTTTGTTGGGATACCACACCGAGCGTTATCACCATCCACTCACACATCTCAACATATTCCCTCCAACATGCCGAGGTCGAATAGGCAAAGGGAATACAAACCTGGTGATCTGGTCTTCGCCAAAATGAAGGGATATCCACATTGGCCTGCGAGGGTGAGCCACCAACCGTTCAGTATTGTTTTGTTTTCCTATTTTTTTCATTTGGATGTATAATACGGGGTGCCCGGTTTTTCCGTTTTCACAGCCCATGCCAAGTAAGGCCTCATGTGGGGTTAGCTAACATTAGCATAGCTCGGTGGTGTTAGCTAACTATTAAACATGCAACCCTTCTCGAGCGGCCGTGGACGCTACGGCCGCTCGAGACTCGAATCCATTTCGGTTGGTGTCAGTCAGGATCCGTTGTGAGAAGACTGCACGAGCTCGCCCGTACGTGGCTGTGCGTGCAGTCTGGTGTACTGGTGCACTGGCACGAGCTCTCTCTCTCTCTCTCTCGCTCTCTCTCGCTGTTCTAAAAGGGGTTCAATTCGTGGTGCACATGGTGTTATTCACATTGTGTGCACTAACGCCAAGGTGTATGTTCACTGGCCGCGGGTTAGAGTCAACGGGTCACGCGCTGCATTCGAAAAGAAGCCACGTCGCTCACCAGCTGTTAGTTTTTAGCGTGGAAGTTTGTAGTCGTAACCATTTCGTCTGCGATTATAAACAGAAAACTGCACGTTTCTCGCCGGGTGTACGCTTCTATATGTAGGACTTTGCCCACTCGTTCCTAAAACTATAACCCCACGGACTCGAGCGTGGGCAATTCTAGTCTGGCCACTTTCATGTTAGTTTACAGTCGTTCTGAGTACACTGCACCCCTTTTAAAACAGTGTATCCGTGTCTATCCCTGTCAGTTCACCAAGGCTACTGGGGGGAGCTATTCAAACAATGGCTACTGGGGGAAGCTGTTCAAATAATTTGACCAGTGTACTAAATGCAGTGTTCTACAATATAGTGTCAATGTTATATTGAAACGTTGGCAAAACACGCACACATTTCTCAAAATCAGCTTATTTCTAATTATTGTTCCATGATTATTGTCTCTAGCATTTTCCTCCTGTCAGTGTTTTGTTGTCCAACTTCATGCCCGTTGTGTAACCTGACTAACTGGTCTCTTCTTTTTAATGCCCAATTGGCAGAAGGCCTCCTAGAAACAGTGGCTTTGTTTTTCCACATCTCTGTAATATTTGTTCTTATTTGATCTGTTTGGTCAAAGATTGATGAGTTGCCCGAAGGAGCAGTGAAGTCGCCATCCAACAAGTATCAGGTGTTCTTCTTTGGCACGCATGAAACGTGAGTTGAGCGTCATTCCGAACGATAAAACCGACTGAACCCTATTGATCTGGTCCTGATGGATGCTGCATCCTCGTATTATTAAATTAAATACATGTACATGTCAGTGAGTGTGTGTGTGTATTGCTCTGCAAAAAGGAATATGTAGGAATGTGGACTATGTATGTACATCATACAAAGTTGTGTTTTTCTGAAACCATTTAACGTTAAAATCCCCTGATGTCTATATGCTATGAATGAATGGTGTTCAAAGTAATGGTTGAAAAAAAAAACATAAGGAAGATGGCGCACTGGCTTTTGGAGTGTAAATAAATATTACCCAGGTGGGGTTTTCTTGGTTCAACTCGTTGGGTCAGGATTACCAGTGTCATGTTTACCTACACCAGGGCATTCCTGGGGGCCAAAGATTTGTTCCCCTATGACGAATCCAAGGAGAAGTTTGGAAAACCCACCAAAAGGAAAGGCTTCAGTGAGGGACTCTGGGAAATTGAGAACAACCCCACAGTCACGCATGAGGCCTACGAGGTGTGTGTCTGAGGCTGAGCACATACACATGTCTTTCTGGCCGCCCACGGGATTCTACATGTGTTTATGTGTACTTGTTATGCAGCTCGGCACATTTGAGTTTATTTATAGAAACAACTTGATGAACAAGATGGCCCTGAGGTTGTATAAATACATAAAGACTTAATTTCTAGGATAGGATTCAATACATCACATGTTTTTGATTGACAATATCACATTTCAGTAGAGCCTACCCAGTTGTACACCCGACACAAGCTCCTTAAGAGCATTAATTGAGCTTTCTGAACATGCTTTGAATTGGCCTCACCAGCCCCAGCCTCAAGTGATTTTTGACATCACTATTTTATGGGCAACAAAACTGTTTCATGATAACTTTTTGATTGTCCTGAGTGGTGTTTTTTATCAGAATCAAGGCTTCGGTCAAACAGTGCTATTCTGCAAATGTGTTTGCTAATATGTGTCCACGCCCTTGGGGTTAATTTAAACCGTTGCTCTTTAGTTTATCTCCAAGTGTGAGATTGAATTTAGGCTACATAACGAAAATACTATTACGGTTGCACAGTACCATACACTTCTCAATATTGCGTCGGCAACACTCGGTTCACATGACCCAAGCTGCATTCCAGGTGTGACCGTGCCCCCGTTTTAAGTGAAGGTTTTCCCCCACTTTAGGCAGAGGAGAAGGAAAGCTTGTCTGATGGGAAACAGGAGGCCGGCGCCGCGGAGAAGGCCGAGGCGGAGGGCAGCAGCGATGAGGACGAGGGCGCGCTGGTCATCGACGAGAAGAACGAGCGAGGCGGGGCCAAGCGGAAGGCCGGGGAGTCCACAGAGGTGAGGCAGCGCGGGAGAAGGGAACAGCCTCCCAAGTGAGGCTGAGGGCCATCGACGCACACAAGTGTGATGAGCTATAGGAGTCCAAGTCCAAGTGCTACCTTGCCAAATGATTACAATTATTACAACTGCATGGAGTAGCTATGTGGATTTGGGGGGGGGGGGGGGGAACAAAAGTGTGGGAATTTAGGGCGTTACATAATGAAGTTCAGTTTACCAACCACAAGTAACCAAACTTGTTAACAAATTAACATAATCTGCTACTCTTGCGTGTTCTCTTGCTCGTCCTCTTTTCCTTCCCCTAGGCGTCTCCCAAGCGTCTGAAGGACACAGGAGGGGAAGGCGACTCGAAGGCAGACGACAAGAAGTCCAACGCAGAGGCCAAAGCCAACAACGTGGCCGGGCCCCCGACCGCTGCTCTGTCCTCACAGAGCGAGTGCAAAGCGGAGTCCAAGAGCGACGCGCCTGTGGAGGAGAAGCTAACCGCAGATAAGGTGCGTCTCCGGTCAACAGGCATCACTTCGTACCAAAAAGATGTCGCTTGGAAATGCTAATCATTTTTGTGGCACTGCCCCCCCCCCCCCCCCCCCCCCCCGTTCCCCTTCTAGCCTGTGACGGACAGCGCTTAACAGCCAATGGAAATCGAGGACCTGGTCTGGAATTAATGGAACCCGAGGCGCCAAATTGATTGCACTGCAGGATGCTGGATTTCTGCTGTTATCCAATAGGAGAGTTTTAAAAGATAAAGTGTTTGTATAGAAAAAAAAAATAACCAAAACATTTATTTGTCATTTTGGGGTATTATATATCCCAGAGTTTAAAGTTTCCTAATCTGATTTCAAACAATTTGAATGGAGCAATTTAAGGCTCATTTATACATGGGATTTTGGTGGTGTGTATATATATTTTTTATTTCCAAGTGCAATTACATAATCACAAACGCTAGGTGTCAAACATAGTTTATTTCTGTGAGCTTACGTGGACATACAAATTACTAGTAATTCTTAAATTCAATAATGGTCACACGTATGATGACATCTTCCGTCGGGCTGTTTGGCTTGACATCGGTGCTTCGTGAAGTACAACTCTTACCTTTCGATTTTAGCTTTAATACAGCGTTTGTGCATTCAAGGTTTGATTTCCCTTTCATTTGTCTCACCTAGCCTCAACATATTTCAGTGATCCATCTTTCATGAGAGCCGTCGCTTGTGCAATGTTGTCTTGTTCAATGTAGAAAACGTACTTGCTTATAAAGCCTTTATTTCTTTTGATTGCTTTTGCATGCTTTAAAGTAGGTAACCATGTTGTGCCGTTAACGTCACTGAATCCCGCCTACAATTTCCAGAGGATATCGTTTTTGGAAAGAATCTTTAAAAAAAGGAAAGAAAAAAAAACTTAATGAGTGAACGTTTTGATGGTGTGGTTGATTTTCCTCTGCCCGTTGCCATGTCCATGACATGCTTTAATGAAAGCAGACAGACATTCCCAAATATTATTGTGTACATTTTGGGTGTTAGAAAGTTTGAGAAATTGCATTTGGAAATGCATTTTGATGTTTAATGTAGATCTTTGTTTTGTTTTTCCCATACTTTTGAACAATGTTTTTGGGGTGTTAAATGTACATTTTGGGGGGCATTTTACAATGGGTGGTACAAGTATCCTGTGTTTCTAAGTTGCTAAGAATGCAGTAGTACATTGATAATGCATACAATTTTTATCCCTGTCATGACATGTAAACCTGTAATTAAGCCCTAGTGCAAAGGTCAATTGGTTGTATCGTTCCCAAAGACATTTCATTTAATTCTGCTTATATAGGCATTCGACCTGTTTTAAAATGAAATGCAATGATGTTTTTGTTCTTCATCGCCTTTAGTCTGGTTCAAAGTCACTTATGTTCATTGTTGTTTTTTTTTCCACTAGTGATCTACTGTTGAATCTGATGATATAAATCCTTTAACAAAACTAAACAAAAGGCCATGGAGTTAAAGTAACCTGGAATAGTTCAGTTGAACTGAGTCTCCCAGGCAGACGTCCTCTAGTTATCATCTCACCTACCACTACTGTCGCCACTGATTCACGTACCACAGAATGGTCATGGCCCTTGACTTCACGGCTGAGTCGTTCTGGAGAAACAATCTAGAGTGTAATAGTGTTTGAATTCTGCATTAATTTCATGTCATTTTTGCTGACTACCATTCAAGTTTAGTATACTGCGTATAAGCAGTCGTAGACTGTAGTCTATTTAATAAATATGTTGATTAGAAAAAACAACCTGTGTCGTGTCATTTTTTTCAATTTTGTAATAACCTCCCCCAGGCTCAGCTTCCTTGGGCCAGTCATTGTACTATTCTGTTTTACCATTGAAGGAAGACACACCTTGACATGCATCTTATAGTCTTTATTAATAAAGTACAAGTAGAACTTTGATTGAGGATCCAAAATAACCCATATCAATGCATTATTTGTGGACTAAATTAAATGCATTTCCTCCAGTTAGTAGAATTTTACCCGCTGGACCAGATAATATTGTAAAGATGACAGACCGATAGTCTACTTCCTTGTAGGAAGTAGGTACTCTGTACAGTGTCCTCCATTCCAATAGGGGGCGGTGCAAAGATCCATCGTCGTCTTCGGCCTGTGTGCATGTGACATTGAACCAAGAGCATCACTGACCCATGCCCTACTGCATGTCTCCGTTTAGCTATACTCAATTGCTGTTCTTTGTTTGGGACTATTCTGATGTTTGCACACATTGATATGTATTACCCAGCCGACGGTATAGCATTATCATAGCCTAGCAGTGTTCCTTTACGAGAGCAGTAGGCGATAAGCGGACACTCACTTGCACAAGTTTCTCGCCAAATTTAGAGAGCAGAGCAGAATGCGTCTGACAGCTTTTCTGTCGATGGCAGCCAAGGTTGTTGTGCCCAAGGACTATCGTTATGGAATGAGCAGGCCATGGACAGAATCAGCAAAGAGACGTAATCCACCGGGCAAAAGAAGGAGAAAGGTGTTCGTTGAACCAGTAGCCTCTGAAGACTGGTCTGTTTTCAAAGGGGACACTGTGAGTGAAGCCGCGGAACTACTTGTTTTTCACCCCATAAGTATATCAAGATGAATGCATACATGTAATTTACTGTATGTTACCGTGCTACCCTATTTCAGGTTGAGATTTTAGCGGGCAAGGACAAAGGGAAACAAGGAAAGGTAGTCCAAGTCATCCAAAAAAGAAACTGGGTGGTTCTGGAAGGGCTTAACACGGTAAGAACAACGCAGCTACCCAGACGAGCCTGTGTAATATTATGATGCTTACAGTATGATACCTCTAATTGTGAGTTATCAATGAAATGGGCAGAAATAGATCATCAATATCCTTGGTAACACAGCAGTACCTTTTTCACCCTAGTATGTACAATTTAAATCCATTAGATGGAGCCAGATGGCGGTCTCCAAGCATGGGCTGAGCTGCGCAAACCCAGCTGTGTACCCAGACTGCCTTAACTTCTGTACCACTGCCATTTCCTGTCTCAGCATTTTAGGTATCTTGGCAAAACGTGGGACTACCGTGGCACGTACATTGCTAGTGAGGCTCCTTTGTTGGTTCAAAACGTTGCCTTGATCGACCCCACAGACAGGTAAGCCAAGATTTTAGTCACACCGATACTACTAGCTGGCCATAGCCAGCGTGTGTGTATGTGGGAGTCGTTTTGATAACCTCATTTTTTTCTTTTTTTTCCTTTTTTTTTTAGGAAGCCTACGGCGATTGAATGGAAGTTCACAGAGGAAGGAGAAACCGTGCGGGTTTCCTCTAGAACCGGTCGAATCATCCCCAAGCCCATCGCTGAGCGCGATGATGGCATCGTGCCGCAGCAGTGGAAAGGTGTGGACCAGTGGCCTTTATGGCTTTTGGCTGGATTGAAACTGATTTTGTGGTGATGATCGATGATCGATCCGTTTTCATTTGCATTTTTCAATTCCTTCATCTTCTTCATCTTCATCCCCAGTATGAGACGAAATGACATAATGCCTCAAGGTTTCACTGCCTATTGTTACAGCAAATAAAGCGTATGGTGTCGGCCATGTCAGGCCATGTCATGTTGCCGCACATTGCATGATGTCTTTGGTATTATCTTGAGCCAGTCTTTTCATGCCTTCACAGACGGGCCTAAAGACACGAGTCCGGACGACACTCTGGAGAAGACCTACGTGCCCTCGTTGAAAACCCTGGAGGAGGAGGTGATGGAGAAGCTGGGTATCCAGGAGGACCGACGGTCTCGCAAGTCCTACTGGTATTGAGTTGGAGGAACCTAAGAGAGACCCTCACTCAGACTATCTTTCTCACTCACCATCACTTCCCTACGGCACGTGGAGATGCAGAGTCATTTCTAGAACCACTGAAAGGAGATAGAGAAAGAAAGAGACACGTTAATCATCACGCCACATTGGTTATGTGGAATTTTTTATGCCAAAAATGCAAGATGGGAGGGGGAAAATAAAACTTCAACAGGTTTGTCATTATACCCTGCATCACAGATGGTTTCAGCTACCTGGAATTTTTGGTGGTAACACGCTGGTGTTATTTGTTTTGTTTTTTCTGTTAAAATAAATCTAAGTCTAACTAATTTTGTAAAGGTTTGGAATTTATTGAGTGTCTTAGTATATAATTTACTAGTTAGTGCAATGCAATACAAGTGCAGTACAATCAGAACAAACATGGGACAGACATTAACACGTTCCGCTTCCTAAGATAGAGAACATTAAGATGGTAAAGTAAACACATTTACATTTAAATTGGTCAAGTTTGATAAATGATGCTGGAAAGCATGCATTGTTTCTTTTATATCTTTATTCATGGACAATTGGCACTATTTGGTGACTAAATGTCAAAGCACCTATGTAGCTCACATCTGTAAGATTTGCACTGGTGCTGTGATTGTGCTGTGCTTTGTTCAACAGTTGCAATGTGCATAGTCATAGCTTATGTTGGGCTCTGTCCCTACCAGTCGTCACGGCCCATCGCACCGCCGAAAGCCGACATGATGTATGAGGTAGCAAGTAGCGAACTTGCATTACTGCTCCAAGATGTTGAATTAATGCCGTGGAAAGGTAGTACTCTCCAGGAGCTGCAAAGGCACCATGCCCACCACCACAACTTTCTTTCAGTTTTTTTTCTTCAAAAGATGGTAGACAGAGTAATACCAGGTAATGGAGGAACTCCAAAAGGAAATACCTTGTGGACGAGGTTTCACAAATGAGCAGTTTCAGCAGAGGCCTCCTATTATCCTTGTTTGACACTGGAAAGTATGACTCATAATCTTCTCCTTAAAGAGAGTACTGACCAATGAATTTCAAATCAACATGACACAGGAAATGAACAAGTATACAGTTTATAAAGACAAAACTAATCCTAATTTATGGCTGTTTTTGCACTTTTAGTCAGCCTTGCTTTTGTTAGACATTTAAGAAAGAGACACAAGAGTCATTAAATACACTCATAGTCCTTAGTCACTGATCCCTGAGCTGCTGCGTCAGGGAAGGGTAGCGGTCTGAGACGTGGACATCTTTCACCATTTCACCAGACTCCAGATTCCTGAAGTCTGTGTGTTGGGACTTGATCCAGGCCCCCTCTCCTGATTGCTTGGTTTTTCTCAACGGTTCTTTCTTAAAAGGATCATATTGCTCACTTGAAAGGTTATATTTGTATGCATAATAGTTAGTTTGTGGAGGAGATGTTAAACTATGGGTAGGTTGTCTAAGCGTTGGGAATTTGGCCACAGTTGGTTGCCTCGAGGTATAGAAAATACTGACATATTGAGATGACATTGGTGGGATATAAACCCAAACCGTGGTCCCATGAATATTGCTTCATACTAGAATGAAGCAATATAGTGCAGAAATGCTGAGTTTTTTTTTTCTGAGATAAGATTTGTTCCGTAATTATGTACTATTATTACTGCAACTTTTACTTGCAAACAATATTTTTCAAATAAACATAATTAAGGTTGCATTACACATTGGTTCCATTTCTGGACTGCTGCTGGTCCTGGTGGTAACTTCTGTGTTTTCTTCCTGGTTCGTCAGTGTGGGCTTTATGCAGACCTGTGGCCCAAAATCACTGTCCTGCAGTTACTGTTTTATGGTTGTTTGCTGTAATTCTGAGCCATGAGGGATCTTTGGTTGGGATATCCAATTAACTGGAATAGTGGTGCAATTTCCCGCAATAGGCTATCCTTCCCCCAAACCTATTGCTGTGGTTTGTCGGAATACTTAATTTAACCCTTTCCAGTCATATGGGGTGACTGTAGATTTCTTGCCCTGGGGCTATAACATTTTACAGCAGATTATGTGGGGCTGTAGAACATTACGCATCGGATTAGTTGGTGTTTGTATAAATTACTGCAAAGATAACGCTCTTGGCTATATATATAAAAGTTATAACAAATACACACACACACAGTAATACCTAACATCTGAACTAATGATATGGATAAAATGCTGAAAGCTAATGTGTAAGCTTCAACATCCGATAATTCTCCCATCCATCTTTACCATAGCCTAGGATTTTGATCTTTCTGCTCAGTTCAGTTTAGAGCACCTCCAGCTCTATGTGTTTTACATCTGCGTACTGGAGAGTGAAGAAAAGGAATCGATCCTTCTTTTGGTTCCTCCCACCGTTTCGCCGTCTCTCTGGCCTATTTATACACGCCGTGTCTAAATTTAGTGTGCGCCAGATCCACAGCTGCACGGGCACCTTTAGCTCACTATCTCTAAAAAAGGACTCTAGCTAACTACAGCTCCAAAAAGTGACGCGTCATCACGGCTCTTCTCACTGCGTCACGTTTTCATTGTCTGTCACCGTGTCGTATTTTGGTCAGTGGCGCGGCGTTACATGTAAAGAACGGTAAAGCGGTGGGTTGGGTGATGGAACCAGGAGAATGACGACGATGATGATGATGAGGAACACGGCTTCTTTCCCTAGCTCTCACTCAGTGCCGCTGCCACTTGCAGCGGGGGGAAGAGCGAGTCAGCGGAAAACCAGGCTTTTGAGGTTTCCCGTTATAAAGGAGGGGAGAATGATTAAGGTTTTTTTTTTTTTCAAGCTCCGCACCACTGCACGAGGGTCATATGGACTTAACTACTGTATAGGATGAGGCAAGGGGGTGCCTGGTGTTTTCAATGTTTGCTGCGCTTCTTTGCAGTAATGAGGTCATATATATATATATATAATTAAGCATTGATTGATCAAATATAGTACATTTTAGACTATCTTCTATTGACATGCAAAATAGGTTACTTGTCCATCCTTGTCCATTGTCTTTCAGTGTCCTTATTCTTTGGTGAGTCAATGCATTGTGGGTAACCAAATTGAGTAAAACCACACCATGTGAGTCAAACAGAACAGATGAGACTTCATAGGCAGAGTGGGCACAGCGCTTGGTTTTACATGTGATGATTCAATTTGACCTACAGCACTCAAAGAACACCTCTGGTTTAAAACTCCGTAGACCTATAAGTGTTGCAGAAAACTCCAGGTTATGCTCACAGATGTGAATATATTCAAATGTTTGTCAAACTACGTTTTTTCATGTCCTGTACTGGTCAAGGAAATTAGAGCTGTTTAATGTAGACATAAGAACAAGTTCCAGTAGAAATGCATTAAAGAGGGAAAATCGTGGGTAGGAGGAGGAGGAGAGGTAGTATAGGAGACAGTTTTGCTGACTAAGCAAAAACCCAGAACATCACAGCAGCCACCCAAGAACATCCTAGCAACCAGCCACAACACCATAGCAACTATCCAGAATGTCATAGCAGCCATCCAGAACACCATAGCAACCACCCAGGTTGCATAGCAACCATCACCCTAGCAACGACTC
>JAXIVH010000019.1:6245394-6263905 GCA_036785325.1 Urophycis tenuis | reverse complement strand
CACTGGAAACGGTCAACGGACAGAAAGAAACCTCACCAAAGATTGATCTCATCAGCTGAAATGCTTTTAAGGGAAATCCGGTAGGCTGACGCTTTCTAAAAATCGATTACCCGCGGTGGGTTGTCTACTTTTTCGGTCATGTTCTGTATGTAAAGTAGCATCAGTAGCCTCATCTCCTTCCAAGTTCAAAGCCTACTTTAGGCTATTTAAAAGTAACGACGGAGTATTAACAGCCTAATGAATGAATGAATCAATGAATGAACGACTGGCCTTGTTTTGGCTAGTTAGAGGTTCTGTCATGCATCATTTTAGAATTAGTAATCGGGCTCCAAAACGCAGCATCCTACCTGGGTAACTTCACTTAGTGCTCTTCTTCCTCGCCACACCAACCTGTCCATCACACTCATCCGAATGGAAATCCACTGGCGGTTGTTTTTTTAGGGCTCCAATGCACTGCAATCAATCGCAAGATAACTTCAAACGACCTGTTCGTTGATTTAGGTGTAGGGAAAGGTCCTTCTACGCAATACATTGAGAATATAAGCATTCGAAAACTCCTAATTCACAGAAGCTGGTAGTCTAGTTCATCCAGTAACGGCGGCGCCAATACAATAACCATCAAATATAATTTTATACTTCCATCATTATTTGTGTGTTTCATTGCATTACGTATGGGTCTTCCTGCCCTCTCTATAAACAAAAGAGTGCGTTGCCACGGGCGACTTTTAGTATTGAAGTGCGTTCCCCTGGCCCGTTTCACCTAAGGACCCATTGCGAGGTCATCGCTAATGGACAGGTAGAGCGTATGAGAAGACGACATCAGTTATGTCACCGGGAATGCAGAATGTTGTACTATGTGGTCCTCTGCCACGGTGTTCAGACCTGATAGGCTGAAGAAGGGCGTCCAGCGGCGCAACGAAGGTACAGTGCACGGTAGAGAACAAAAATAAGACAGACCATTTGTGAAGTCTTAAAGGTAGAACTAAGGATGCTGTGATTCGACTGTATTTGAAAAATTGGTCTGTTTTCTCTGTTTTTTTCCCCAAATCGATGACATGAAAGGAGAAAATGGATTAGGCCTATATTTTCACTCACATAATTTATAATAATAACCCTTGCATCAATCATGCAAATTGTAAAAGAGAAAAAGTGCTGATCTATGCAATATAAGGGAATGGAGTAGTTTTAATTAAGGATGCACCGATAAGCATTTGTGCAGGCATTACTACAAATCTGAACGTGATGAGTCGTTACTTTTCTCAGCAGGACACGCAGCATCTTATGATTTGTGGACTAGTGAGCCAGAACAATAGTCTTACAAGGATGGTCCAGTAATTATATTTGATATGTGTTACCAATTGTAGGTTGGTATTGGATACTGTGGTCCAATTTAGATCAACGCCTGTTCCCATTACAATGTGAGAGACGACAAGATAAAATATCATTATTGGAGGTCAGCAGGTTCAAAATCTTGTTTTTGAGATGGCTTCAGAGCGAGTGGAACTCTTCCTCAGGGAAAAAAGGGCAACACAGATGCTGTTCTGGAAAATAAGAAATGTGCAGACAGTAGCACAGGGAGTTCTAGCTAAACAGTCCACAGAGCCAGGTTCAGCAGTGAAATAATGTCCCACATAAACCTGACCTGGCTAAACTGGGATCAGGAGTGATTTCCGGGTCACTGCCTACTGAGGTAGTTAGCTAAATCGACCTTGATGCGTACAATCACAGTGCCCACCCACGAGTTGTGGTACCGCAACTTAGCATTTCATTCTCTGTTTACCCAACACACATCTTTTTGTCACTTCTTCAAACAATTAGCCTTGATTTCTGTATATGTTACTTGGGCCTCGATTGTCTGAACCGCAAATAGTTTTTCCGTTCTCTGTTGTACAGCCGACCCGTTACAGCCGATACGTTTTTTTTGCACGGATGCCTGCGTTCGCTTGCTTATTTTTTTGTAATGAAAAGCAGAGCAAAGCCATGATGAAAAACGAGGCCATGATAATAACAACGATGATCTCACAGAGGAAGATGGCTAGAAAAAAAGCGAACGAGTGCCGAGCCTTGATGTGCAGCCCGTCGTCAGCCCGCCCGCCCGTTGGATCAACACACACTGCGGTTTTCAACCAGGCCTCCCAGACAATTATACCATTCGAAGCATTTCTAGTGACAGTATCTTAATGTGACCGTTCCTATGCCCTACCAGGCCGTCTCTTAGGCCCTTTTCTTAGTGGTTTTTCGACTTCTCTTTTCATCCCTGAAAAGAGAGATGGGACAAATGCAGAAGGGAGAAGAAAAAAAACAAGAAAAAAACAAAACAAAAAAAACAAGCGTGCCCGTGCCATGTCCTTTAATTTTCCCGGAGGATTTTTTTTTTTTGGTGAGCGAGTCTCTCTGGGGTGAATGGCCGGCGTGCAGCTGCCCTGCTTGCACGCTGCCCATCTTTTGTGGAGCGACTGTCCAGTCAAGAATACTAATAGTCATGCTCAAAATGTGGAGTGACCCAGCTGGCTTGGAAACAGATTCACATTTATTCAACCGCCTAACAACACCGTTTTAGATGACGATGAAGTGTGTGCTGCATTTGTGCTAGCCCCACCACCACCACCACCACCACCACCACCACCCCATCCAACCTCCTTTTTTTTTTATCATGTGATACAGTTGGAGTTCTGTTCAAGGATTCTGTATTCATTATCTGACTTCTTTAGGTAAACTCGTTTTTTTTTTTAATACTGAGATTTGTGTCAATGACAGCTCTCACTCAGTCACACACACACACACGCACACACACACAAACACCCACGCATGCATGCACACACGCACACATTCACGGCACCTCTGTGCATCCATTTCTCGGCCTCAAGGCTTCTTTCACTGTGAAGAGTGTTAGTTAGATTCATGACTTAGACCCCCGGTTGTCTTTTGTCACCCGCAGCAGTCAAAGGGCGAGCTGTCTGAAAGACGCCGTCTCCACTTGATAGCCGAAGTAAATTTGGCGAACAGGAGAAGCGGTAGTGGAACACAGCGTCGACTCGGTTAACCCGTCTCATGGAAAGAAAAGTCGCCTAAGTATATCCTCCAGTGGAGCGCGAGGCTGCCCTCCTGGCGTTCCAGTGGCGAGGGGCGTGTAGGAGGAACAGGCACGGTCGCAGTAGCACATCACAGCTGGACCCCCACCCCCACACCAACATACACCAACAACATGCTAAATGGCCAAGGACTTCATTACGAGCTCATCATCGTCCCCTCACACGACAGTGCCATCACCGCCGTTTGTAAAACCCACCGAGCGGCATATTGTTCCAGGGAGGCTGCAGGGTTTTGACGCCGGCGGGCCATCCCCGTGGTGTGGGGGAGGTGGTGTGAGGTCAGTGTCTGGGCGGTCTCCCCGTGCCAGAGGGGTGAGGGGTGGGGGGGGGGGGGGGGGGGGCTGGTGATGGGTGCACTGGCAGGAAGCCCGCAGGGAAGACCAGACCTTGTCATTAGCTGCCGGTGGTGATGAACAGTCTGCGGTGAGACGGCTGTGTGTGGGTGTATGTGTGGGTGTGTGCGTGTGTGTGTGTGTGTCTGTGTTTGTGTGTGTGTGTCTGTGTGTGCGTGCGCTCCAAGTCTTCCACTGCTTAGAAGCCAGCAGGAGCTTCGCCGGTTTTCCACGTCTAGATCTTTCTTTCTTTTTTTGGGGGGTGATTTTATTTAGTGGCTTTTATTCGCCGTGTCTGAAGCCTGCTGTGTAATGGTTATATTACAGCCTTATATGTTTTTTGTGATGTCCAGCCAAAGGTTTTCATCGCGCGCCAATGTAAATCAAAGCTACTGGTTTTCAAAGTTACAAAGTTACATTCCTTTGAGATTTATTTTCTTGTCATAGTTTTTTTTATCATATTCCCACCGCCAGGTTTGGAAGAAATGTGTTTTATTCATTCATTTCATTCAAATTTAAATGATTTCACCTGCACCGCCTGTCAAATATTATACAGAACTTATACAGAAGGATCCGGGTTGAATAAACAGAAATATTACACACCTCACTGCAATTCACAACGGGGTCACTCACTTGGGAGTGAATGAACGGGTGTACAACAGTGGATATTGGATACAGTTGGTGGTAAAGCGCAAAATGGAAACAGTAGAAGCAAAGAAAACACTACTGTATACAGTTGATCATTACAAATCGAGGGGAAACGGCTACTTCACAGCAACGTCACTGTTGCGTATGCCTATACGGTTGAATGGTATCGTTGATTTTATACCACCTGTGGCTAATCGACCAAGATCAAAGGGTAGAGGGGCGATGGGAACTGTTGAATCAGCATAGCAACAGTCACTACAAAGGCTTGTGTGGGCTCCTCAGTGGCTACCGCACAGGAAAAATCTTTTTGGTAAAAACCAACAATGTTTGGACGAATGCCTGACAGGACATGACAGAACGCCCGTCGGCCGCTCATGATCCTACCGTTCCCATTTAAGGGAATAAAATGTAATGTTGAGCCACATTTAACCATGTGTGACGGATAAAGCCCGCAATAGGCCAAGGGTGTATTTAGTCGTCTGTTTCTTTATTCAGAGTTCTTTTTTTTTCTCTCGTCTCCTAGAAGTCTCCTCCTTTCTGTTTAACGCTTTTCATCCCTTTTCATTCCCCCTCTCCACCTCCGTAGATTTGTTCAGCTCCTGCCGATTGTCTGCACGGTCTTCCAGGTCACAGAAGCCTTCCCAGCGCAAGCACACTATGCACAAGGTAGTGCTACAGCTCTGCTTTTTATTTCCTCTCTTTAAGTTATCGTCGCTTACGTTGAGGGAATAACATCCTTCGTTCTGTCTGGCGTGTCGTAAAAAACCACGACATTTACGTATTCACATCGACCTTCCTCACTCTCTTCCTCTCCGAGGACGAGAGTGCCAGAGAAAGAGATTGAGGACGAGAGGAAGATCAATATCATTAACTGCCAGGTCAGTGATTGGCCACGGTAAATCACTCCTCCCCCACCCCCCTCCCCCCTCCCCCTCCTCTCCCAGACCCCGACCTCAAGCTCCAGGTGAACATCCCCTCCCCGGCCATCATGTCCGCTCCGCTGGGCAGCTCCATCGCCATCCCCTGCTCCATCTCTCCGTCCTCGTCGCCGTCCCAGACGCCACCGCCCTCGCCGTCCTCCACCCCCGCCCTGCCCCCCCGGGTCAAGTGGACGCTGGTGGCGCGCGGCACCGAGACGGAGATCCTGGTGGCGCGCGGCGAGAGGGTGAAGGTCAACGAGGCGTACCGGGAGCGGGCGGCGCTGCTCAACTACACGGCGTCCCCGCTGGACGACCTCACGCTGTGGCTGGGCGAGCTGCGCGCCAGCGACAGCGGCCACTACCGCTGCGAGGTCCAGCGCGGCCTGGAGGACGCCAGCGATTTCGTCCAGCTGAAGGTCAAAGGTAGTTCACTGGGTGCGATCGCCGGGTCCCCGGTTGGTATTGTCACGCTGGGTTCTGGGGGGGGGGGGGGTGTTTGCGCCGCTCGCGCGCGCGAGAGAGGAAATTTGCTGGGGATACGGGCCGCGCGAAGCCATAGGCGACGGTTCCACAGTTTGAAACGGTTCTAGAGATGAGTGGGCTGTTTTTTGTCAAACGGGTGCGTTTATATGCGAGTGAGTCTCCAGTCTATCCTTCACTTTTGTTCTCTTCCTAAACTTCCTAACGATTCACAGACGGTCACTCTACACAAATACTACACTGACTTAACTCCTTGCCACTGTTAAGTCCAGCTGCGTCCACATGTGTACGCACATGTGGGCTGCACACGTGTGTGTGTGTCATGCTGAGGTTTCCCCTCCTGTGTCCCCCCCCCCCCCCCCCCAGGCGTCGTGTTCCACTACAGAGAGGCGTCGGGTCGCTACGCCCTGTCCTTCCAGCAGGCGCGGAGGGCGTGCGAGGACATCGGAGCACACATCGCCACTCCCGACCAGCTGCTGGCTGCTTATTATGACGGCTACGAGCAGTGTGACGCCGGCTGGCTGGCCGACCAGTCTGTCAGGTAACGGCAACAGACTCCTGAGTCAGCCCTCCCGGCCCCGACCCAGATATTGTACCGCTGTATTCCTGGTAACTTTCCCGGCGGTCGTTTATGTTTTCGTTTATGTTTTCTTTTTTTTTTTTTTTTCCAAGGTATCCCATCCAGGTGCCTCGCGAAGGATGCTATGGAGACATGAACGGTCAGCCGGGAGTGAGGAACTATGGGACCATGGATCCAATGGACCTCTATGATGTGTACTGTTATGTGGAGCAAATTGACGGTAGGTGATCATCACATCCGTGAAAGCAAGGACAATGATGCGAGTTATGTTGTGTGATAACAGATCGTATCAGATAGATAGGATAGAGATTGTAGCTTTTTTATTTTTTATTAAAGAGTCTGTGAACCACAAATCTTTTTTTAAACATGGTCATTTATGGTCTTGAACCTAGTAATCAATGGCCTTTGTCACTCTCATATATCATATATGTACACTCTCATAGTCATATACTTATGTCACTGTCATATATGGTCAAATGGAATAAAACAATGAAAACAATTATGTATAATACTTTTTTTGTTTGTGTGTGTGTGTGTGTGTGTGTGTGCGTATCTGTGTGTGAATGCGTATCTGTGTGTGTGTGTGTGTATCTGTGTGTGTGTGTGTGTATCTGTGTATCTGTGTGTGTGTGTGTGTGTGTGTGTGCGTGCGTGTGCGTATCTGTGTGTGAATGTGTATCTGTGTGTGTGAATGCGTATTTGTGTGTGTGTGTGTGTGTGTGTGTATCTGTGTGTGTGTGTGTGTGTGTGTGTGCGTGCGTGTGCGTGCGTATCTGTGTGTGAATGTGTATCTGTGTGGGAATGCGTATTTGTGTGTGTGTATCTGTGTGTGTGTGTGTGCGTGTGTGCGTGTGTGTGTGTGTGTGTGTGTGTATCTGTGTGTGCGTGTGTGTGTGCGTGCGTGCGGGTGCAGGTGAGGTGTTCCATGACCCCGTCCCCCAGGCGCTGTCCTTCGAGGCGGCGCGGTCCTACTGCCAGGCGGCCGGGGCGGAGCTGGCCACCACCGGTCAGCTGTACTGGGCCTGGAGCGAGGGCCTGGACCGCTGCAGCCCCGGCTGGCTGTCCGACGGCAGCGTGCGCTACCCCATCCTGGCCCCCAGGGAGCGCTGCGGGGGTCCCCAGGCCGGGGTGAAGACCCTGTACCGCTTCGCCAACCAAACCGGGTTCCCGGAGCGCTCGTCTTTCCATGACGTCTACTGTTTCAGAGGTCAGCGTTCCCCCCGCCCCCCCCCCCCCTGTGACTACGTTGTTTTTTTTTTTTACCAATGCCGAGCTATTAGATGAGATCGTCACATTTCCCTTTTTTCTTTTTGAGTGAACGACATTTTTTTTTACCTTTTGTTCGTGTTGACCTCATGTCGGTTTACCAACGGACCCTTTTTCCCCCGAGGCGTCACCGTAGGACAAACACGGGTCACGTGCCCGCACGGTCACCGCGTGCTCTCTTCACCGGTTTATTCTGCTTACCCGGCGCCCCTCGCACATTAGAGCAGCGCAGACCCGTCACCCGGTGAAACTCGCCGTCTGTTCCAAGATTTCTCCGAATCTGTTCCAAAATCCGTGCGGCCAACACCACCTCCTCTGCCCTCCACAGATCTCAGCGACGCTCAGACCGACGCCCCGGTGGACTACGCGGCCACTGAGCCCGAGGACATGGGCCAGGACGTGGTGGTCCTCCTGCAGCACGTGGAGGAGCTGCAGCTGAAGCAGAACCACGACCACGTGGAGCGAGAGGCTCAGAGCGAGCTGGAGTCCCTGTCCCCGTTCTCCCCGGACCCCACCGGCCAGGAGCCCGCGCCGGGGCCGGGCGGCGCCGGCGAGCCCACGCGCTTCCTCGCCGCCGCGTCCCCGACGGAGCTGCTCCAGCCCTTCGACGGGACGCCAGACGACTTGCAGACGTCCGCCGCCACCGCTGCCTCCACCGCTGCCTCCACCACTGCTGCCTCCACCACTGCTGCCTCCACCACCTCCTCCACCACTGCGTCCACCTCTGCCTCCAGCGTTGCCTCCACCTCTGCCTCTTCATCCACCGCTGCCTCCACCACTGCCACCACCTCTGCCTCCAGCGTTGCCTCCACCTCTGCCTCTGCATCCACCGCTGCCTCCACCACCACCACCACCACCACCACCCCCGCCTCCACCACCGCCACCACCCCGCTGCCCTCTCTCAGCACCGCCACGGACGACACCAACCGCCCCCCGCGGTCCACCCGGGCGTGGCCCGCCTCCGCTAACGTCACGGAGTCCGACCGCAACGCCAGCGCCGGCCCGGCCGCGGCGGAGCTCGAGACGGACGACCGATCCCTCGAGTTCCCCCAGCCGTCGTACGAGCCTCACAGGCACTACCAGCCGATGCCAGACGTCAATCTGGAAGAGCACCAGTCTCAGCTGTCGGACGGCTCCAAGCATTTCCAGCCGATGCCCGAGGCCAACCTGGACACACAGGTGCCGGAAGGTAACGGCAGCAGTCCAGATGTGTACCTGAGTCCAGAGGTGGACCAGAGTCGAGAGGTGGACTCCTTCGTCGTCAGCCCCACGACCCCTGACCCCGTGCTTTATTTGAAGCGGGAAGACACGGAAGTGACGACCGAGCGACGGCAGGCGTCCTCCTCCACGCGGCCCCCGGGGGAGGCGGGAGGGCTTGTGTGGGAGACGGTGGCCTCCACCGCGTCGCCCACCAGGGAGCGCACCTCCTTCTGGTCACCTGCCGAGGGGTCGGCCGGAGATTCTCAAGGTACCACGTGTGCAAAGATGGCTTTTACTCGCAAGAAATATACCGTTGATAGGCACGGTTTCACAGAAGTGTGTGAAAAACCAATTTGACACAAGCCCACTTTCTTTCCTTCTCTTTACAGAAAGCGATCTCGACGGTCCAAGCGACATTTCGTCAACCCCCATGCTGGTCTCCTTCGCCTCACCCGTCTCTCCGACTCATCCCCCTCCGTCTGAAGCCGCCGCCACGGCGCTCCCCGGCGACCTCCCGTCCAAAGTCCCCGTGGGCACCCCCTCGACCCCGGGGGTCTCCGAGGCCCAGCCCCCGCGGGTGGTGCACTCCACGGCCGTCAACCGCTGGGAGATGGCGACCAGCCAGGAAGGCAGCGGGAGCTCAGAGTACGACGAGCTAGTGACCTCCACCTCCAACGCCACCACCACCAACACCACCACCGCCACCACCACCAACACCACCACCACCAAGACCACCACCGCCACCACCACCAACACTGCCACCACCACCGCCGCCACCGGCACCACCACCGCCACTGCCCAAAAGGCGTTTTCCACTGGAGCGGTTTCATCTGCAGGCAGCACCGTCCACGCATCCGGCGTCAGAACCACCGCATCCCCGGAGACGAGGGCCATCGGCACGCCAGCGACCGCCGGCCCCACCGCCGCGGCCCGCGACCTGGCCGGCGCCGATCCGACCTCGGACTTCACCGAAGCCCCCTTGGAGCCCGGCGCCGATCCGACCTCGGACTTCACCGAAGCCCCCTTGGAGCCCGGCGCCGATCCGACCTCGGACTTCACCGAAGCCCCCTTGGAGCCTGGCGCCGATCCGACCTCGGACTTCACCGAAGCCCCCTTGGAGCCCGGCGCGCCGGAGGGCGAGTCCACCACGACCCCCTGGGACGAGGACCCGGCCGGCTTCACCGTCAACACCCAGACCGCCGGCTGGACTCTGCCCCGGGTCTCCTCCACGGCGCAGGAGTCCCTGCTGGACCCCGGGCACAGGAGGGAGGCCCCCTCTCTGTTCTCCGTCGACGTGGTGACCCGGCAGGTCCCCCAGGGGCCCGAGGAGACCACGGCCGCGGCGCGTTGGTCCAACGCGCGCCGCCCCGTGGCGTCGACTCCCGCCAAGGTGTCCCGCAAGACCGCGGAGCCGCCGCCGCAGGCCACCACCTTTCTGCCGCCGGTGAACCAAGGTCGCGTTGACGAGGAGTTCATGCTAACGCAGCCGCCCACGCTGCTCATCTTGCCCAATGAGCGGGCGGCTGTGGGGAGCTCGGCGAACCCCTCAGGTAACGTTGAAGCCACTCTAATCAGTCTAACTACCCTGCTCTCTTGCTACTCCATGCAGTGATTTCCCCCCTGAAAATCTCCAGGCCTTTCCCCCCCCCCCCCCCCTTTGGCCCGGTCCCACCCAGCCCCTCCCCCACCCCTTTGCTTCACTTCCTGTCTAAACTTTCCGATTGACTTCCTCCTCCTCCTCGTCTTCCTCCGACCTTCCTCCTCCTCCTCCTCCTCCTGCGGCGTCGGCCTCGCATTTTTTTCGTGCTGTTTTTCCTTCGGCATCCTTCAGCGATGCCTCCCCCCCCCCCCCCCCCCTTCTGACTCGCTACACGCTACTTCCTCTCTCCCCCTGAAATGCGACTCACCCCCTCTCCGTTTGACACCCGCAACCCCGTCCCCCTCCCCCCACTACTCTCCCCACCCACCAAAGACCTGGGACACTTACGCTAGCCCTGTCTATCTGTGCTTGAGATTGACTTCTATGAAGTTGTTACCAGGAATGTCTGTGACGTTATTTCACCCCCCCCCCCCCCCGAGTCAAATGGTCCCGGTGGCGCCATTCACATTTCAAAGTGCATCTCTTTTGTCGACTGAATTTAACCGAATCTCCACAAGCTCCGGCTTAGTGTTTGCGTGCCCGAGATTGCAACATTTGAATGACTGTCACAAAAGAAAAAGGCCTATTTTATATGCCGGAATCTGTATATAGCTAGCCTGACATCCCCAGACTAGTGCGCAAATGCGCGTTGGTCTGGAGCCTCTCACTTCATTTTTGATTTCCAAGGGCCGTTACCGACAGGCGCAGGCCAAAATACCTCTGGACGCAATTGGACGGACCAACAACCAATCAAGAGCAACAGAAACGGCTGACGTCACGCGTAAGCGGCGGCCATCTTGGTTGCTTATGAAAATGCCTCAGCGGCGGCCATCTTGGTTGCTTGCGAAAATCCCCCAGCGGCGCTGCCGCGGGGCGCCCCGCTGTACAGTCATCGTATCATAAACCCGCTCCGTCTCGGAAAAACGGCTGCCACTGGCCCGGCCCAAATCTGTCTGCTGGAAATCTGTGTGAACGCGAGGAGGGGCCAGACTCATATGCCAGAGCCAACAAAACACGAGCCTGCAGATTCGTCTGGTTCCCAGGCTAGTGTCGGAGGGACCCAAACTTGAATGTGAACAGCATTAATCAATGCTATTGCACAATGTTTTTAGATAATACTGTTGAACGGGTATACATATATATATATATATTTAAAAAAATACCGATTGATCAAACATTCGGATATTAGTTTAGTAACTTTTCACTGTTAGATGAGAGAATTAAAATAGGCTTTGGCTGTGTAATGGCCATTACATTTCTTACTTAGTGATATGCTACTGTCGCTTCAAAAAAGAAAGAAATACAACTGAATTGTCAGTAACAAATGACAGTGATTTTATGTTCATTAATGACAAAAAAAATACTGTGAGCACCAGGATTTCTGCAGATCTTCTGCCTTGTGATTGCTGTAGACCTAGATATTTTCTTTTGACCTTCAACAAGTAATAAACCCCAGAGACAGGTCACAAAAAAAAGTAAGGGGTGGCAGCTTCCTATTTGATCTAGACGATACAAAAACAATTATGATATGAATTAGCATAGTCTTCAGAACATGTGACTTTAATTACTCACATTTGTGGATGGCACATGCAATAACTTTAGATAGTGCTGATAATCTAATGCACAAATCCTGATGGTAATTCCTTATTACTTACAAAGCACAAAAGATCATGTTTGTTGCACACAAAAAAAGGTCAGTTTGTTCTGAATTAAACTTCCAAGAATCGATCAAATCAATGACTGTGTTGACTTTAGGTCTGTGGTCTTTGTGTAGGGGCAAGAATTATACAAACAATCATGCATTTTAGACATGGCAGTTACCGTTTGGCAGCGATACTGGTGAGTCCTAAACTCATGTGGTGGCAAGCAGTGTTCAGTAGTTGCATAATAATGGTAATGGCAGGAAGATGTTAAACAATGAACTCTTTCAGTGTTACAGTGAAGCTTCCCTTCTAGACATAGCCCTGAGCCAAAACTAAATACTCCACTTATTTCCACTCCTATTCCTTATTCCCATGCCACAAACACATGTTTATATAGCAGAAAATCTAATTAAGATTTTAAATATAGGTCTGTGATAAAAAAAAGAAAAGTTGAATCGCTCTGGTTTGAATGGACCCATTACATTTCACAGCGGCAAGCGACTTTCGATTAGCTTGAGTCATTGCATCTGGAACGGCCTCGCCGTTGACTGGCACTCCGAACAATGCCCTTAATCCTCCTCATCAGCCGTGTTTGCGGAATAGGAATTATCGCTCCGTGCACATTGGGACCGCTCTGCACAGGTCCAGGCTCTCTGCAGCCTCTGTGCAGGCTGCTGCTACTGCTGCTGCTGCTGCTGCTGCTGCCTCTGCTGCTCCTACCGCTGATGAATATCAATCAGTGGATTAGGAGTTTTTCCGGAACATCACTTTCAATTGAATTGGAAAAAAAAAAAAAAAAGTCCTTATTATATAACCATAGTTTAAAAAAAATGTGAATAGTGATAATAGTTATAGTTATGATAAAAGTTAAATTAAATGCAACTTAATCATAAAGATGGTGATATTAGAGGTTATGGCAGATAATAGGTTGGATGAATCTGAAAATGCAAATCACTAACATATTATTCCTTCGTAGTTTGCATTGGATTCCAAACAATTATCTTTGTTCTGGGGGGGGTTTACCATGATGTACACACTTTGTAGTCTACAGACTCCAGTACAAAATAACAAAATTGCATGAATTAACTCAGGGGTCACAGAGTAAAAGAGAGTGTTCTGTATTTCCTCCTGTCGCCGACGTTCACTCCAAACTCGGGAGTTGAGGACGTGTGCTCGTGATGAGGCATTCCCTCGCTGGAGGTTACTTGGGCCGTCCTTAAAAAAAAACAACAACAACAACTGTGCATGTTTTAGATGCATGTCTGGTGGACCCCTGTCTCAACGGGGGGACGTGCGCGGAGCGAGGTGGCCGGGTCCGGTGCCTCTGCCTGCCAAGCTACGGAGGGGACTTCTGCCAAACGGGTAAGCTGTGTCACCGATATGAACACGCATGTGAACTTCACCAAATGTCCACGGCGCAGTGAGCCGCTGCGATGCGGTGTTGTTAAGCGAGAGACGGAGAGCAGGAGAGAATGTTTTGAAATTTTTTGAAACTGAAGACGATCCAAAAGACGTCCCCTATCTCTCTGCTTCCTCACGCCCTGTGTTTCTCCGCCATTGAGAAGTGTTGCATTTTAGTTAGCTAGGCTGTTTCTTACACGTTACGCGCCCCCAAAATAGCTCTTGAATCTTACCTACAGCACCAACTCTCACTGTCACTAAATATAATCCCATTGACATACACTGGAATGTATTTGTCATAAATATACTCTGATGTTCGATGATTTACTATTATTTTATTTACTGATGATCTATATGCTTTGACCACTATGTTTTAGTGGTCGAATCGACCTCCTATAGAAGGATGCAGATGGTTATTGTGATTAACACGGCATCATTCATTTATCAACATGTATGGAGCTTCCGCTTCCACTGTTGCATCTTCAAACACAAATATACAAATATAAAAACACATGAATCACTATACAATGTCATACAATACGGATGTTTTCACCCAAACATAATAAAGAATGTACACATCATGTCAAAACAAAAAAGGTCCGTCTGTCTCGCCCCTTCACCCGCTCACCCGCTCTCCCCCTAACCTTTGACCTCTCAGACGTGGAGCGGTGTGAGCCAGGCTGGGATAAGTTCCAGGGCTTCTGCTACCGCCACTACGCCCAGCGGCTGAGCTGGGAGGTGGCGGAGCTGCACTGCCGCAATACCGGCGCCCACCTGGTCTCCATCATGAGCCCCGAAGAGCAGACCTTCCTCAGCAGTAGGTGGAAAATGGCCGCCGCCGCCGCCGATGAGTCATCCGCTGAGCGTTAAATCGGGACGCCGGTCGGCTTCCCGTAAGGTCGCCGACGCTCTCCGAGCTCAGTTGCGGTTTGAATTGTTGTTTGGTTGTGTTGCGGTACGTGACGGTGTGGTCGCCTCGTGTCCACAGGTAAATACGAGGAGTACCAGTGGACAGGGTTGAATGACAAGACCATCGAAGGAGACTTCCGCTGGTCTGATGGAAACCCACTGGTGAGACGCAACGACTGTACGACTTTCAAATTAAAAGCGGTGGTTTGTCTTAATATCGAAAACAGGACAAAACACGTCAATTATTCCTAAACTAATAAGTGACAGGTATATGCAGATCATAAACTCTTTTCGGTGTTGAAAGCCACAGGATGAGCAGTCTAGTGAAAAAATGTATTTTCACTGTGTTTTTGTTCAGCTCTAAGAGTAGGAAAAATAAAAGCACATTGTGTTCATGTTCCCTCAGTACAACTCCATGAGTAGCAAAATAAAAGCGCTTTGTGTTCCTATTCCCTCTGGACAGCTCTATGACAACTGGCACCGAGGGCAGCCGGACAGCTACTTCCTGTCCGGGGAAGACTGCGTGGTGATGATGTGGCACAATGGCGGCCGGTGGAGCGACGTGCCGTGTAACTATCACCTGGCCTACACCTGCAAGAAGGGCACCTGTGAGTGACCGTGAAGGGATCCCTCTGACTTGAGCTGTGTTCGTCTCGTGGGTCTATAACTCAATGTCATTTGTGATCTAATGGCCTTTATCACAGCGGACAAACTGAACAAGCAATTAACTCAACGAGCGACACCCGTTTTCGCCCCTTACTGTTACACCTCTACCCATCCCTCGCAAATGAGTCTTCTTTGTGCTTTTTCAAGAGTGTCACCCACTTTAATCGACTTTCTAATTCCCCTGATTGAGGAGTTCTATTTTTTTAACATTCTGATACAACATCTCACAAGTTTCGTCCGACACCCCTAGAAATGTACACCAGGGTCGTGTTCCGATATCCATACTTCATGAGTACACTTAAACCAAGTACACTATCCGCACTCACTAAGTGCACAGATTTTCAGATGTTAGTGTTGTTCCAAAGCACTAAGTGCTTACCGGAAATTACTATCAGCTGCGCGGCCGTGTCACCCGCCAAACACACGTGAATCCATTACTGACATAGAGCCATTTTCGAACTGAGCTCGTCTCAGTCTCCGCTATGTAGCTAAGATGGCTGCCGTTGAGCACGGAAAGTGTACACCATTGCACACTATGCAGACCATCCGGGTCCTTTCAGTACACTTCTTTTCACCGCGATCGTAATCGGAACACCCTACGTACTAACTACAGGTAAGTATGGATATCGGAACACGGCCCATGATCTGTTCCACCTTTTCTGTTGGGGATCTTTCCACCATTTTGAGCAACGGCCCTCGCTCTCACCCCTCAACAGCGCTGTGTGGCCCGCCGCCCAAGGTCAAGGATGCCTCGATTTACGGACGGGTCCTCCAGCGGTACCGGACGGGCGCGGCCGTGCGCTACCACTGCGCCAACGGGTTCCGCCAGAGGAGGTACCCCCTGGTCAGCTGCCTGCCCGGGGGCGTGTGGGAGGAGCCTCGGATCCAATGCCTCCCAAGTAAGCCGCAGGCCACGCCCCCAAGTGCCGTCCCTTGATATCACACCAAAACCCAGTCCTGAGAAAGTTGGAGCTGACTGTGCTGAAAGGATCACATTTACATTGTGAACAAGGTTGCTGTATTATAGATCACCATGTCCTGTCTTTACAATGTATAATGAAGGCTGTTGTATGGTGTATAGTTGTGCAGCCGGCATGGATAATATCGTAATATGATTGTATTGCATAGTGAGGAATATACTTGATTTCCACTTACATTATAAGTGGAATAATCATTTAATTCTGCAGTTCAGTGTATGGGAAACAGGACAAGGCTGGTGCAGTCTAGCATTGTATTTTTCATCAGAACAGTCTTCTGTCATTGTGTAATGGTATCGTTTACATAGTTTGTGTACATTCATTCAGTTATTTATCTGTGTACAATTATTTTAAAGTATCTCATGATATCCAAAATGCCTATCAGAATCCTTTCTACACATTATTACTTCGTAATACGTGATATGTTGTTTTTAAACCCTGTTCACCTTCCTTGTTATAGTCGGAGGAAGGCTGTTAGAGGCTGTGGGACACATTTATTCATCCACCGGAATGAAGCTGTCGGCTATCCAAGGAGACCTTGATGATGAATCTACGACCACAGAGGAATCGCCACAATATTGGGACATCAAGTTTTAAATGTCCCCATCTTTTCGACTGTGCATTGATACATACTGCGATGACGCTGCCAAAAAAAAACATAAACGGTTAGACGACACGTTTTTTTAATGTTAAGATATGATGTTGTTCTTAACTTTCAAAAAGGAAACGTGTTTTTTATACTTTCTGCTGATTTCTACTTTGTAAAATTGGATACACCCATCCAAGGAAACTACTGGGTCCAAAGCATTTAGCTGATGTTGCGTTTTATTTTCAGCTCTGTATTAGAGATCTGCTTTTTACACTTTCTGAACGTTCGTCCACAAGACACTTTCTGCCGCTAGATGGTGCTAATGCTCCATATAACCCTTGTACGTCTAATAAAACTTAATATTTTGGGCGATTATGTTGAGGTAGAAATATTTTCGGAACTATTAATTTGAAGGTGGATTTGGAGTAGTTTACAAATAGAAAAGAAAATGTAGAACCTGTAGGCCTTCTGTTTTTTTTTTTTATAATCGGCATGTGGTGCTTAGGTAAGAAACAAAACAAATCAAAAACGTGAAACGTGACTTTTTCAAGAATTTGTTGTGGGGAACCTATGTCGACGCAGTTTTGTTCATCAACTTTATGTTATAATAAAGTTTTGTAGGACAGAGCAGTGATTAAAATACGTTTCTTTAAACCATAACAGTTTAGTTTCCGTTGTCTTCCTTGTGAATCGTTCATCATTGTGGCTACTAGGTCAAGGTATTTCTGCATCTCCGCCTCTACAGTGTGGTGATTATTATAAAGGTGGGCGTGACCTATCACATACAAAGAAATAGCGGCCTTCTTGTTCATTTAATAGATCTACAAACTATTACGTTATGGTGTTCGAGTTTGAAAATGTAATCTGCCATAGAGTTGTATTTGCTCCCCTATGCCATTTGCAACTTTCACTACATTCGGTACACATCTTCAGGGGAGCATGTATTGGTATCTTAAATATTATAACCAAGGGCCTTATTTGGGCTAAAAACAAACAAACAATCTATTATTTATTTTTGTTTTATTTGTATTGTTCTTGTATTAGCCAATCAAACCATTTCACTTCATTTGTTTTAGGCCTACTGTCTAATCTATTATTTGTTCATCAAATCTAGTGAAAATATAAGCATGAACATAAAATATAATAATGTTGCCTACTTTAACAGTACCAAATGTGGAGATGCAAGAGTTGCAAGATGCAAGAGAGATTCATGACTTCTGTCAAACTACCAAAACCTTGCAGCGTTTTTTTTCTGACAGAACCTTTTTTTTATAAAGGGCCCATGTAGTTTTCCTGGCTTGCTATAATTGTATTGTAGCATATTTGTTTCTTGCTAAACTTTTTTTTAAATCCTATCATCTTCATGAATGTGCTTGAGGACAGAAATAAGCAAATCTTTTATGTCCTCATCCTACCACCACCTACCTACCATCTCCTGCCAATGTTGCTTGCAACGTTATTTCATCAGTTTATCATTTTATACAGAGCATGTTATTGCAAAACATGCTAATCAGTGCAGGTAAACTATGGGGTTGGTACTATATCTTGTATACGATAGTTCTAAACATGCAGGGCCCCTATTCTAGAGCTTACTAGTTTCTTTCCACCTCTGTTCGTCTGTCCTTAAGGTGTTGCTCACTCTTGGTAGTACTGAATATAATGCCGAAAATGATGTAAGATGATATTCTATAACGCCGCCAGGTGGCATTAATGAGCCGTAAACAACAAATGTTAATGACGCGCTGTGCCCGTCACCTTTATTTTTTTTTTTTAACGAAAAACACCACACAATTTAACTGCTACTTTATGTATTTTATTATTTAATAGTTGAGTGTTAATAGTAGTATAGTGAATTACTAACTGGAATAATTATAAAGTACATATTTTCTCACAATTGTAAAGGATACCATGATTCAAAACGGTTAATATTGACTGAATAAAAACTAATAATTTAAGAAATTACAATAAAAGCTGTGAAAGCTAGGGGGTTCCACAAGGCTGCTAAAGAAACAAAGAGCAAATTGGCCATTTGGCCTTTAGGCACATATTCTTGCAGTTGTATTTTTGCAAAATAAAAACCTGTTTACAAAATATAGATGCTTACGTATGCATTGCAAATCAAACTCACAAAAAATTTCAAATCAGGCCTGTCGCTATGCATATTTTCAG
>JAXIVH010000019.1:6230394-6240394 GCA_036785325.1 Urophycis tenuis | reverse complement strand
TCTACGTGATGTTGGCCATCCAGTGCCATCCAGGGAGCCCTGCGCCCGCGGCTCCCCCCTCCCACAGGCCACCTATTCAGGCTCAGGTTTTTTGCCATGAGAATGGAGGCGTTACAGAGGCGTTACATTCAAAATGGTCCCCGCTATACTGTGAACTGTGTGGACTCATGACGGGTGACACCGTCTGATGCTTGTGTGTTATCTTATATGTGAGCTCATACCTGATATTTATATTATGGTATTTGTGTAATTGTTTTTTAATGGGTACTCTGGTGATGTCATCTTCGCCAGGAGGCAAAGTGCAAACTGTGTTTGAGATGTCATTGATATGTCATCCAGTAGGCAAGTCATTTTATTTATGTTTTACAAACAGATTTGTTTGGGTTTGTTCAATGGTTAGACTGGAGGAATTGTACGATATTTGAAGGTTATCTTTACTTTTTCTTTAATTATCAACTTCTTGAAATTGAGTTTAGAGCTGTGTAAATTGTGTTACTTCTCACTGTTGAGAAGCCTGAGACCGGAGTTCAAAGAGGCAGCTGTAATCCATGAATTATTAATAATATATTTATCATAATAATCACAATAATGCTTGATTATATATTCAAACTTAAAAAGCATGATTTTTTTTTTGATCGGAAGGAACTCATACACATCTCTTTAAACGTGACTAATTAAAAGTTCGACATTCCTGACGGTTTATAATTCAGGTCGGTATGTTAAGTTGTCCTTGACTTTCCTGCCCACACATAAGGCTTCTATGTTGACCGTGCCTAATCAGGGCAGAGTTGACCAGGTTCACGTATTAATTCAGTGCACATGAATTCACTCGCACATGCAAACACAGACACAACGCCCCCCCCCCCGCCGCATTCCTAAACTCACTTCGAGACAAACTTCGTATATACGTAGACTCAGACATGTAAAACCCCCCGAAAATAATGCACTCTCTCTGACACGCGCGCGCGCGCGCGCACACACACACACACACACACACACACACACACACACACACACACACACAGTGTGTGTGACGCAGACAGTTTGAAGTGTCTCATCTTGCCGTCCATTCTCTGGCTGTCTGCTCCGCGTGACCCTGTCTTTTTATACGTCTAATTAAGGAGTCAGACCCTCCAACATGACACACTCACGGCTGATTTCTCCTCGTGGTTTTTATGTGCGTCTGGGGCGTGCATAGAGGGGCTCTCAGGACGCCATCATTCAGATATTGTTTTCCCATCTACCGCGGTGGCCCTCTGGTCCGACACCCTGAGAACGTCCCACAATGATTTACGTGACTCTCAATAACCGCCACGAGACATTTTGTTCTGCTTTTGGTTTTGTTCTGGAATTAGCCACGGACGGCTAAGGGACTTTTATATATTTCATTTGCGGACAAAGGCTAAAATTGACGCTGCCTCGATGGTATTTTCCCATTCACTTACAGATTTTGTGAGGACAAGTTGACGCTTGCTTTGACGTGCGTGCACTATGTATTATTGCACTGGTTTGCACTGAAGTCAAATATCCAATTATCAGCCTTATATATATCTATGCATACAGTGCATTTATATTTATATTTCAGGGAATGTGTGAAAATTAAAAAAAAGTTTGATAAATTGCATTGTGTGGATATGAAGTCTTATTATGAGTAGCTAACATATATTTGAGTTTGTCATTGAAAATATTTTCTCAAAACACTTCACACGCATCAGACCCACAGGATGTCATTCCAGTGTCCATCTTTCACCCTTGTTTCACAGCGATGACACACTTCTGTACCCTCCCTGACCGTCCGTGAAAGCCGCCCCTTGACCCTGCTTGTCTGAACCTGACCTCTGACCTCTCATCAGACAGGGAGGCCAAGAGGTTGACAACACTAGGTCAACAAGCTCTCGCTCTCTTTTGGTGGCAAAACCCACCGTGAACCAAGCTTCTGATTTGATTTAACGGTTTGTGTTTTTAGACACTAGATTTTGGCTCCGTTGGGCTCCTTCAAACGAACACGTTCATTTTTTTCCTTGCTCACCAAAAATCACAAAAGCATTTAGACAAGTTACTGTAATGGAAGTTAAACATACTGTAAAATGTAAAATTGTAAAATTCACATGTGTACTTTTACAAAACAAGTCAACCAGGTGACATTGCATGTGTCCGAAATCCCTAGGGCCTTTTAAAGAAGGACAACAAGTGTCAGGGTCAAAGGTTAGGCTACTTGATGCTTTTTAAAAGACCATCACGGAGGGTCACACACGGTGCTCCCTGTCCCCTCTCTCTCCCTCTCTCTCTCTCTCTCTCTCTCTCTCTCTCTCTCTCTCTCTCTCTCTCTCTCTATCCCCCCCCCCCCCCCCACACACACACACACATACACACAATCACACAGGTCAACGGAGGTCAGCAGAGGGTGAATTAGGAAATGAACCATTATCGCTGTGACCCTGGGTCAGACCCCATCTCTCTGTGAGGAAACCTCTCGACCACTTCATAAAATACCTCCATTAACATTCCACCTAGAGACCGTGGTCAGAAACCCATTCACTCACACCACGTTTCTTCCTATTTTTTTTTTTTACCCTATTGCGGTTTTGAACAATTGTGTGATTTTGAAAGACAAGTTTGCATGTTTTCTTACCCAGTTGTCAGACAAACTATTCTCGTTTTCCGTATCCGGATGTCCCAGGCTATTTGTGATCAAATGAAGTGATGCTACATACCCTTCTCATTCTCTCTGGACTTTAAAGGTATATGTTCAATTAAATACAGTTTACGGTAATACATATTACCGCCAAATGTGGTAATATGTCTGATATGATCTTCAACATAACAAACGATGCCATTTTGTCACTGTCACTAAAATTAGACCATGATTTAGAAAACAAACATGTTTTTGCCCGTCTCTGCCAACCAGTTAGTGAACAATCCTGCTCTGAATGCAGGCGGCGTACCCTTTGTGGGCCCAAAGTGCCCCTTGGTAACTCCTCGTTGTCACAACCCAGGGACACTGGCGGCGAGGTGTGTGTCTGTGGCTGTGTGACACTCCGTCTGGGCAGCTGGCGTCCGAGAGATAGATTTAAGCTCCTCGGACGCCCACAGCATTATTGGAGCTTTTCACATGCAACGTCACTCATTGCCGTGCTCCTCCGCCACGACGGTACCAACAACGGGGCTAACGTTGTGAATGATCGTAATTGTGTGTCTCTTTTCACATGCTGAGCAAAACAGTTTTGATATGAATCGAGCTTCATATCAAAGTTTATTGTTGTCACAATGCTCTTTTGTATAGTTATTAGATATAGTTATTAATTTGTGCTTTCCAAACATGGCCAAAAGTGAAGTCACTTCAGTGTTAACATCAAATAAGTGACTCAATCAACTAATAGCTTAATTTAAAAAAAAAAAATTGGTTTAATGAAGCTAGTTAGGCAGGTTTTAATATTTATTGCTTTCAGATTTGTTTTGCTAATGATTTAGGTGAAATTGTAACACCTTTTACTTGCATTTTAAATGTGAAGTAATTCCGAATTAAGCATCTTCACAGGCTTGTTTTTCTGAAAACGTCTGTAACATGAACAATATTGATTGTTCTCCAAACGTCTGTAACATGAACAATATTGATTGTTCTCCGCAGTCCTCCATTGGGAGCAGTTAGACAGCAGAGACACGACTCCCACTGGGGATGGCTATTGTTGTCTCCCCCCGGCCTTTTCACACCCCTCTTCTGGACGTGCAGACGGGAGGAACTTGACGTTGAACTTGAACCCAGTTTCCCCAGATGCCCCTCAGACACTCACACACACACACACCCTGATCTTTGACGAGCCATATCCTTTCAGTATGTGCAGCCCACCCCCCAGTCTGGTCCATTACACCCTCTAGTCCCCTTTTTTACCCAGCCATGCTGTAGCTCACATACGCTCTGTGTGTGTGTGTGTGTGTGTGTGTGTGTGTGTGTGTGTGTGTGTGTGTGTGTGTGTCACAGAATGCAAATCAGGCCCTTGGCAGCATGATATTTATCCCTCCAGACACAAGCTTTTGTTTTGTTAATGATAGCGTGAACATCACAGGGCCCCTAACATCTCTGTCTGGAGGGCCGGTCTGCATCTAGTCTTTTTAGCCAGTCTCTGATCTACTCTAGTGGAATGGCGGGGGGGCCTGCCTGTCTGTATGTAGTCTGGTGGAATCTGTATCTAGTCTAGTTGAAGTGGGGGGGGGGGGGGGAGGGGGTCTCCTACCTGGGTTTTAGTTAGCTAGCATGTACAGTCTGATATACTTGTCTTCCGCATGAGCATGTGTTTGCGTATGCACGCGTGTGTATCGTGCATGTGCACACGGACGTTTGTATCCACACATTAAGATTGACAAAGTGATCAAAAAGCCACAGAATTCATTCATTCATTCGTTCATTTCATGGACACAACACTCAATATGATTTTCTGATGACAAATAAGATCGTAGATATGTCTACCTATATGTTGATATGCGTCAAAATACACACAATGCACAGTTATATTAAAGAGCACATAACGTAACAGCTCAGATACACAACGCAAAGACAATGAGTCAAACAACATGCAAGCTACGTGGGGTCAGCTACAGGCGCATCCATAGCAACCGCCATAGCAACAGCAAATAATATAACACAAGAAAATATTACTTTTGCTAACTAACAAACATCAGACGCATTCACGGAACAAAGACTATGCATATAAATGCAATTCTCTCAATGTACCGAAACTATCTTAAAATATTGCATTTTCCACTGAGACTAAAAGAAAGGCCATCCATTTTGTTTTGGCAGACAGAAACTTGACCTTTCTTCTGTAGGTCAAGTTGGAGATCACCTTGAAAACTTAAGTCGGCATCAGGTTAACCTGGGACTACAAAGCTGCTGGAAAATAAATGTTAAATCCATATCAAAACATTTTATGTAAAGGTTGTTTGGAGAACAGAAATTCAGAATTTTTCTTTCAGCCTCAAGAACACTGCACTCATACAAAGGAATAAAGTGCAGAATAAAAAGGTCAATGACATCTTTAAGCACAATAAGCAGCTTCCCAATTCCTCTTAACAACCCAATATAATGACGCATAACTACCATTACATCTTTTGTTTTGTCACTGCTGTTCTAGTAGCTACAAAGAGAGCCAGCTTCATCCTCCGAGTTGCAGATATTTCCGTAAGACAATAGAAAGGTCAATTCAAAGAAAATATAACTTATGAGCAAAATATCTACACTTGCAATCTCATCTTCTCCCAAACTATTACACCTTAAAAAAACCATCCACAGATACATAAAAATAAAAAAATAAAAGCGTGGACAAATTCAGGCCAGGCATTGGCTGAACTCTGCTCTCCCTCTGGGGGGATTTCAATAGAGGGCTTAACCTTTCTAATCCCCCCAAAAATGAGAACCAAAACATGTGTTTGCAGCATTGGCTTTAGCTGGAGAGTTCAGGCAACCAGGCCATCGTAAGAATGGAGGTCGAGAGACATAGCAAAAAGGCCAGAGAGGGCGAGAGAGAAAGAGAGAGAGAGAGAGAGAGAGAGAGAGAGAGAGAGAGACAGAGATGTGTGTGCACTTGTGTTGTATGTGTGTGTGTGTGTGTGTGTGTGTGTGTGTGTGTGTGTGTGTGTGTGTGTGTGTGTGTGTGTGTGTGTGTGTGTGCGTATGTGGGTGTGTGGGTGTGTATGTGTGTGTGTGTGTGTGTGTGTGTGTGTGTGTGTGTGTGTGTGTGTGTGTGTGTGTGTGTGCGTGTTGATTGTATTTTGTGCACACATTAGTTAGTGGAGAGTGGGGTGATTTTAATTTGATTGCCCTTGATTTAACTTGATTGCATTGTTTATTTCAATTATTCACATGTTATTTCACTGAGCAATGGGGTTCAATGTAATATATTTGTTTATTGAAACAACACTCATCATCCATGTTGGAGAGAGCAAAAGCAAAACCATAGCAAACGTGTCGTGATATGTGATGAATATGATATGATGAATATTTAGAGATGATCTCTATCACTCTGATGGAAACCTAAATCAGTCATCCAGTGTCAGTCACAGTCAGTCAATGTGGCGTAAAGCTGTAACACTAAATATCCTCCGTACCTTATTCTCTACTGGCTAAAATAATAGCGTAAGCGTACGCACAAACACACGTGAAACGAGTGTGATGTTCCTGTGTTGCTGCAGTGTGTGACCTCACAGGGGCGTCAAACACAGCACTCTTCAGAGCTGAATGTGCAGGATGTGTCTCCGGATCCCAGAGAGAAAGAGCAGCAGTGGCCTAAGCTCAGAACAGCTGGAAGTGCTTTGCTCCTGTCTTCAGCTGAGTGGGATTAAGGCGAGTGCCAGGGCATTTCTCGTGCTTTCGTTTGGTTGTTCCCCTGATTCCGATTGCATGACTGCGTGCGTTGTTTTGGTCAGGGGGTGAAACCTCGGCCAATAAACGAAAAAAAACGGCATTGCCACGAACGACGGCAAAAACCGAAGGAGGAATCAATGACAATGACCTGTCACATTTCTGTGACAGGTGTCGCCCTACGCGTGTGTTGCCAGGATGAAGGGGTGTGTGTGCATTGCATTCAAGAGAAAAAGAGCGCAGCTTTGTCCAGAGTTCTCTCACAGGACGACGATCATTTGATTTCTTACAACATATTCTCCTTCCCAGAAGTGTGCGTCATAGGGGTGTCATTGGTGACCTACTTGAGATGGCTATGCTGCCTAAAATTAAAAAAAAAAGTCATAACTTCAGAAACCTTAAGAACAGCAAGTCTGTATACATTACTACTCAAACTAATCCAAATTATTATCCTGACACGGAGACGACACAGGAGAGACGAAGGTCCGAACACGGGGCGGCTTAGCGAGCCTTTTCCTGTTTGGTCATGTGACCCCCGACATAAAGCCTGTTTCACCGTGCGGTGTCGGTGGCACTAACCTCACTGACTAATCTGCTTAACAATGCTGCCCTCGTCAACTGCAGATGCAGACGTTGGTTGTGAATTTGCGCATTAAAAGGCCATCGCTTTAAAAATAACCCTCCGAGCCTCTGATTCAAATCTGCTCCTTCGGAAACCGCACATGTCACAGAAAGCTGTGATCTGAGGGTCTGCCTTTTGTTTGGCAACAAGCGGGTCTTGTGCCCGCAGACGCCCTCCTCCCTTCCATCTCAGAGGGCCGGACGCGAGGAGGCCTCAGGAGGACATATATCTGCTGTCAGTTCACTGTCGTTTGTATCTGGAGGTGCGTTTGGGGAAGAGACGTCCATCAAACAGATGTACTGTAGATACACACAAAAAAAAACTGTCACTTAGGTGTGCATTACTGTCCTTTTCCTCCGAGTTGGACAAAATAGATGTGTTTTTGCCGCCGTACGAGCGGCAGCGCACAGGAAACACCTCAGTGTACTTTTTATGGGTAAGATCATCTGGAAACTCGGAGACACGTCGTCTCTTGCAGGTCTCCACCACGCCGTCAGTCGAATGGGCCTCACCCAAGCGGCAACATTCCATGCTGAAAAATGAAGCCCATGCGGAAGTGCAAAAACTTGCAGTTCCTCGACTGGCCGCTTGAGGCTGGCTGCAGAAGGGAGTCAACTCCCATAGACACCCATGTTAAAATGTCCAACTTTACAGCCAAAATAAACATGTTTACAGCCTGGTTCAAAAAACGGTTTTGGTGTCTTTCAGTAGTGTTCGAGTCCATCACAACTGTGAGGGGGGTGAATTTTTTTAGAATCCATTATTTTAATGCACAGAGAAGGATTTATTTTATGAATAATTAAGGGCGTGGTCAACTTGATTGGCAGCTGTCATCTGTCATCACGGCATGACCTTCACGGATTCGAGGCTTTGATTGGTCTGGACGGAGGTAGGCGGGCTTAGAACACAGACTGAAATGTCCAAGATGGCGGCGCCCAGAAGCCCCATTTTAGGCTTCATCTCCGCTGTTAAGAATGTCTATGGGTGACGTCACGGAGGGTTTGTCCATATATATATATACAGTCTATGGCCTCACCACCGGTCAGACCAGACAGGACGGGGCTAACCAGCTGCTGGAATGTAGCTGGCACGTTACTCACACCAAACACCATAACAGTACAACACAGACAAATATCTGCGTGTGACAAATGCTGAGATCTCATCCGCGTGAGGTGTTAAAGGGGTCTTCCAACAACCCTTTAAAAGATCTTTAGAAAGCTTGGATGGGAAATCATGTCCTCCCTCGCGAGGAAGAGGTTAGCAGTCAGGCTTCTTGACGTCATTTACTTGACGACAAATCCGTACAAAAAAAGATGACTGTTGTCAGATTTGTCCGCTGAAAGACAAGGAGAGCTCCGTGGGCTGCTATTTGCCTCGGCAATATTGTGCTCAAGCACATACTGAACCTCTTTTTTTATTCCTCTGCCGTTTATCAGGGCTCACAGGGTATGGGTGCTGTGCTTAATAGCAGCTGCATCTCCCATCACATACTACAGACATGAGCCCAGTTTTCAATAACCTCTTTGTATCCTCAGGCACCTGAACACACTCTCACGGTTCAAGCCGACCCATGGTGCCACCTTTGAATGCCTCCGAAGTTGCTCTAACCGCAAATCCATCGACGCTGAAATCCATTTTGACCCAACAAGGCGAAAAGCCTGCCTACCAAAATCCGAGGACAAATAAACGCCAAAACCTCCACATCTGAATCTTGATCAGACTTGACCTGAATGTGTCGTTGTGGACTGAGACCACATGTTGAATCATGATAAAAGAAAACACAGCACTCATTTGAAAACAGTATTCGAGTATCTAACTATCAAAAACCACATAAAAGATAACTGAGAGCAATAAACAACATCTTTTGAATTAATCGTAACATGGGGATGTTGAGGAACACGCAGATCAAACACACGTCGAATACAATCCAATACCACGTTGTTATGTCCTTAAGTGGCACTAAGGGGCTGTCTTTCACCACACATACACTTGTTATATTTAGTTTTGTATTATTGCCTATCGTAAAATGTGACTGACTAGTTCAAGAGACGTTTAATACATTTGGTTTGTTCGAGACTATTTCTACAATGGTGAATTCTGTTTGACTTTCAATATTCCCCCTTTTTTGTTTTACAAGTGACTATTGCCCAACTAAAATCACGGCGGTGCGCTGCTACATAAAACTTCATTAAACTTTCTAATTAGGTTATACGGTTATGGGAACTAAGAAACCAAGCTGTTGAGAACTCTAGCCACACTCTGTGGGCATGGCGACGCGTTTCAGACAGAATATCATTATTGTATTGAGTGTTAGGCCTTTAGGCCTATATTGAACAATTTGCGAGACACGTTTGTCTGAGAGACATTTTATATATTGGTACAGGCCTGCTTAATATTTTGTTGACGATATATACAGACAGGTATATTCTTTTAATCTCAGGCGGCAGGGCGCTTGTGTCCTTTGACCTGCGAGTCATTTTTCGCACGATCGGGGTGGAGCCACGCGTTATAAAGAAATTGTGCTTTGAATAGTGAATAGTGAATAGTGAATAGTGCTTTTTACCAAAGCTACGCGTGGGGTCTGTGAAATATTTGTTGTCATTGTTGCTATAGCATCATTGTGTCGCCAATGGAAACTGAGCTCAGATGGGTCTTAAATTTGGCACAAAAAAAAACACCAGTCAGACAAGTTGACCTTTTATAATGAATAATGATATCATATATTTTAGGGTAATCAGAAAAGGTTCAGGGGAGTTGTGAGAGTTTCTGTGTTGAAACTATTCTAGAGACATTTTGGCTTGTTTTGCACATATAACCATATATGATCCAGATGATGAAATCTGAGGGGCTGGATAAAGAGAAGGTTAAAACCTGTTCCAGCATCTCCTTTGGTCCTGAAAGGTCTTTGTGATCGTTGTAACCTCCACTTTTAGGCTCTGATGACTTGTTTCATCTGTAACGAAAACTACTGGTTGCTGTCAATGAGCCACTGGTACCCCCTGTGTGTTTAGCCTGATACTGAT
>JAXIVH010000019.1:6149105-6221605 GCA_036785325.1 Urophycis tenuis | reverse complement strand
TGATACGACGATGCATTGAACATTTACTGCAGTTTCCGTTGCATGTGTGTGCGCATATATTGTGTGGTGTATTAACGCTTCGAATGAAGCAACACATCCCTTAAGAGAGAAAGAAAGAGAGGGAGAGAGAGAGGGAGGAGAGAGAGAGAGAGGAGAGAGAGAGAGAGAGAGAGGAGAGAGAGAGAGAGAGAGAGAGAGAGAGAGAGAGAGAGAGAGAGATGGAGATAAAAAGAGAGCGGGGGAGAGAGAGAGGGAGAGAGAGAGGTCACCTAGTCAGAGGATAGTCTCCCATTAAGGAACCCTAATTGGAACGACCAATAATTCGCAATCTTTAAACCAAATATCAGGCTGGACTTCAGACAATACGCATAGCTGTAACGCAGCTCGCACTCATCGCTCTGCGCGAATATGTTTCGCCAGTCAAACATGTATACATTTTGCACAGTGTGTAAGTTGTGAGATATCTAAAAAAGCTCTTACTCTTTCACCCCTGGGTGCAGAAGTGTCGATTGTCCTGCAGGACGTCTTGAGTCGAGCGAATTGCGAGCATCCACGGCGCCCGCTGGAGACCAACCGCCAACATTCACCCCGCGGTTTCTCCGGCGCCGTGGCTCAACGGCTCACCGTGCTGACGTCGCACCGGTCACGTCTATGTCCAAGCCCACGGGTCCTCGGCTGGCCATGTTCGTCAGCGTTACTGTTCTACACATCCATGGCTCTCTCTCTCTCTCTCTCTCTCTCCTCCTCTCCCCCTCTCCCCCTAGCGGAGCTGTTCCTTCCCGCTACATCTTCGTGGAGCGTGTGCGACGTCGGCGTGCCCACAAATGTTTTATATCTCACGCGGGTCCCAATTCTTATACGACGGGTCCAAGGCCCGCCCCTTCTGAGCCAGTGAGGTAACGCTGTATCTCCTCCCTCCAGCATTATTAGTATTTTTAATATTATGCAAGGCAACCGATGCGATTTCTATTACAATTTCAACCTATTTACAAAAGCCCCCCACCCCCCTACTCTCGCACGCACGAGTGAAGTGCACGCTCAGTTCTCTCTCTCTCTCTCTCTCTCTCTCTCTCTCTCTCCTCTCTCTCTCTCTCTCTCTCTCTCTCTCTCTCTCCTCTCTCTCTCTCTCTCTCTCTCTCTCTCGTTTATCATTCAATCTCCAGGGCCACGCAGCGACCGTTTACCGCCATTGTTTCGATTGCACACATGGCCTAAAAAAACAACAACCAACGGCGAATGGCCCTCCAGCATCGCTGTCTGTATATAATATATAGTGTTTATTGATACACTATTGGGAGGGAGGTTTACTCAAGTCTGCCTTCGCTAAGGTAGCCAATCTGTTTGTCATGATAGGTACTGAGTTGAATTATGCAAGTGAGAGGGAGGGGTGGTGATCCGCAGCTGAAAACCTGAATGCAGAGTTTGAGCGGCACCCTGACTAATTATCATGAGAATCACACAAGACTTCAATTATTCGTTTGAGGGGATTTCTCTAAAACTATGTATTAATCCAGAATCTATATTCGTGTGATAACAAGTGGTTGAACCAGTTAATTATCTAGTTATAACTACAGGAAGTTGGACATGATATATGTCGAGGTATAGTGTTTAAACATAAATCTACCCAGCCGAAAGATGGGCCACTCGTCGTCACCAAGGGCGTGCTACGAGGCTGCTGGGAACCCACGGGTTAATTGGCTCAGACTAATTTACAATAGAGCCGGGGGTTCCCAGCCATGCATGGGAACGCATGGCATGAGAGAAGCCGGGGAGAGACCTCAACCGACAAGAGAGTTTTCTTCACTCGTGATGGTTTAACTCATGTTTATCATCAACGGAGCCCCCCTCCACTCACTTCTTCGCCCGGCGTGCGCCACACGCGCATACGTGCGCCGTTGCCAGGGAACAGTGTTCGTGAGAATAACGACACTTTGCTGATCCATGGGTCACAATCCCAGAGCTTTGCGATTGTCAGCAAACAGATGCAATAACACACCAGTGTTTTTTTTTTTATTAATTAAGACAGTTGGATAGTGGGCGCAGCATTGTGATCCAGCCTTTTACGCGCGCACTGTGTAATGCCAAAACAAAACTGATACACACAGGCGTTTGCGCAAAGGAGAGCAGGCCTCGTTAAAGTTGGTGCAGAGGGTGTGATAGGCCTACGTGTGTGAGTTATTATCCATGAAGTGATTTGTAAAGAAACCGAGTGTGTCCATCACTGTGTCTCCAGACCTTCCCCGGCGAGGCCGTATTTAAATGAGCGCTCCGGTCTGAATAGGCTGTGAGAGAGAAAGACTGTCGGGAAAGTTTGAGAACATGCTGCAGACAGCTATTTTTTCCCCCTGTGGTTTTAACTTTCATCCAACATACATATTATGGTTAACCACCCGCGGTTGTCTAATGCCAAACTTCATTTAACACCTAAACCAAACGTTTTTACATCTAAACTGCTTCGACAATTGATTGAGTTTTAATTCAATTACGGACGAATTAGGTGGAACTATAGGCTATATAAGGTGTGATATAATGTCAGGTCAATCAATGAACATCCGGCATTTAAAGAGATAGGTGATTCATCTCAATATATGATTTGATGATTGGCAGGAATTTTCCTCTATCTATTTCAAATGTTGGCCTATTTCGTGGAAGCTCATTACCACCCTTTATTTAATCAGGTAGGCCTAATTAACCAAATAAATTGTTGTTCACTTTTAACTCATAATAACAAATTGTGCATTCATCCACCGATGTTAATCTGAATGTTAATGAATAGATTCCGAACAACTGTGTGTGGACCAATTAATCTGTATCATATTGATACTCGTATCAACGTATCAACCTGTATTGATACTGAGACTTTGAGCCATTATGAACACGTTGGCAGCTGTAACCAAGGTTACTGTTGTAGAACACTAAAAATGCACCTTCACTGAGTTAAGCAACAGTTGGCAGATGGGTCGATAGAGAGATAGAGAGATCGACAGACAGACAGACAGACAGACAGGCAGGCAGGCAGGCAGGCAGACAGACAGACAGACAGACAGACAGACAGACAGACAGAGAGACGAGACAGACAGACAGACAGACAGACAGACAGACAGACAGACAGACAGACAGATAGATAGACAGATAGATAGATAGATAGATAGATAGATAGATAGATAGATAGATAGATAGATAGATAGATAGATAGATAGATAGATTGATTGATGGTTGATTGATCGATAGATAGATACGATAGATAGAGAGATAGATTAATAGATAGAAAGAAAAAAATAACGATATTCCAAATAGGAGTTGAATGTGTGGTTTCATTGTTTAGTAAAGCATTTATTAATTTCAGAAAAATAGTTTAAAAAAGGTAAATCATTTAATTAAATTCGGGAATTTTAATATAAATTGTTCCTAAATACAGCCATGTTGTTACTGTCCTTAATCGAGACATAATTAATGAATCTATAGCAAATCATCTAGAGCATTGGCATTTAGAATAAGAATGACACATATATGCAACAACAACAAAAAAAAATATAAAAAGTTATAATAAATATAGGATATATTGATAATGAATGCCATGCCTTAATATTCTACTGAATAATATTAGGTGCAATGATTATGTTAGTCTCATATGAGACATTAAGACGTTTGATATGGCTTGTGCTGCAGAAAACAAGTGTGAACAAGTGGATTTGTAGGTATTTACTTTAAGAAAGAACCGAAAAAGAGACTGCATATTTGCTTTTTATTTTATTTTTTTCTGGGCCTATTTGAATTGAAATCCCTGTAATCAAAATAAGCTACCAATACATCGTATTGATCAGATCATTTTCAATTAGGCCTAAAGGGTTTCACGTTGCACCGGTAAGCCCATAAGCAACAACAAAAACACTACCAATATAAACACATATTCCTAGCTTTTTAAATAAATTGGCTGCATGTAATAAAATCAACGTAGAAAATAATAGATCAGTATTTGCTTAACGGTCATAGATCAATATTGGATTAACGTCCATGTAGCTACCTCAGGTCAGCCTATATCTCTAAATAATAAGGCGAGCCATTTAAAACAGATTAATCTTTTGGACTATTTGGTTATTAGAAAGAAATTCAACCTATCGATTTGCACAGAAAAGTGTTCCTTTTTTTAAATGCGCCGAAGAAATCCCCCAAGTTTCTTATAATGATCACACTTAAATGTAAAGATTTTTTTTTTCGCTACATTACTTTGGCAATTGCTAAGCAATATTACAGAGTCTATGTAGGCTACTAAACTATGCAGCTTCCTCCACTCGCTAAATATTGACGACTTCAATGTCTGTCTGTTTATGACGTACAATTCAACATTCAGAGCCCTTATAGGAAACCGCCATTTGATATATGACAGACTACTAAAATATATTGACAAAATAAATAACCTACTGATTGACTTGTCGCAAAAGCCCAGTTACGTATCTTTTTTGGATTCACGTTGCACTTTGTCGCACCTTGTCGTGTGATTCTGCCCACTAGGGAGAAGCTCCACCATAGTGCAGTGCTGCCCTCAAGTGGTGACCACAGGAATTTCACCATACTGTCGATTTTAATTTCAAAGACTCCACTGCCCCACCTGACCAACGAGGGTAAACCGCACATTTAAAAGACCACTATGATCGAATATTTGCATAGCCTACTTTAAGGCTCCCATAGAAAAAAATAGAATGATACACAATGTTAAAGTAAAAACATCAACATTGGAGAAACAATAAATAGTAATTGTGATAGCGATGACAAAGTAAGCATTCATTATTAATTTCCCACTGTTATTGAGCGAGATTAGACACATACATTCATAAAACATGGTCAGATGTGTAAATAGAAACCACACACCTCGAACCTGTTTAACTTGATTGAACTTCCACCCCGCCACAAACCCACCCAGTTTGACCCCTGAACATATATTCCCATAGCTGCAGGCGGTTCAGATCTCCTGCAGCAGGCATTAATGCTATTGTCAGATGAGAACGTGTGAACCTTGGGGAGCAAAACCAAAGCCACCAGCATAACAGCCCTTGATCTGCATTCACACAGCTTCCTGCGGCTCGGCTCTGCACGCTCTGTGCGTACTGAGGCTTGTACATCCATCGCAGGCACGGCAGACAGTACCCCCAGCTGATTTACCAATTAACCACCTTCTCCCGAGCTGAATGAGTGTTAATTAGTGGAATCAGCTGGCGAAGAAACGCGTTTGACACAGAAGAAACTCCATTGTCTCAGGGGGGGCTTCAAAGAAGGCATTGTGGAAGAGTTGAGATGAAAAGCATTCTGTGATTACACATCTTCCCCTTTCTTTGTGTCTCCTTGATGAAAAGTGATGGGGGGAGGACAATTTCTGCATACTTTTTGACGTAGTAAGGTATCAACTAGTAATCCATGGGGAGTTGTTTCACTGTAATATTCAACAATTATGTATACTAATTGTTATTGGCTATTAACAACAATGACAATATTTTCATGTGAACATATTAATGTACATGTGTAACTTATTTAGGAAGCCGAAACACATAGAAGGGCCCAGATTGTATTTTTTTTTACAGGTTCTTGGTTGTTTGATCCACAGTTTTGATGCAGAATTTTGGATAGCTGAATACAAGTAATGGAACATTCACAATCAAGTATGCGTATCTAAACACACACCCACATGAGTTGTGTACATTAGGTGATGGTTGATCAAGGGAGACAAGGAGATGATGCAAACGAGACAATGAGATGCTCTCCTGGTAACCAGGCAACGCAGTCTTTGGTGTCTTATCAAAGATAGGAGGGGAGGCAACAGAGCAAGAGAGTGAGGAAGATAAGGAGAAATGACAAATCAGAGCCATTATGATTCACACATGCAGTCGTTGTTGTGGTTCTGATTAATCTATTTGCCATCGCTTTGCCTTTTCTTATTTATGTGACATTAATGAGACCATTTTGTGTGTGTGTGTGTGTGTGTGGTGCTTGGTGTGTATTTGTACTTGGTGTGAGTGTGATATACAATACAACCAATGTAGCATTTTAAAAGCTTTCCACAATATTTGGTTGCTTGAGTCCGAGCTTTGTCTCAATTGAACTCTGAGCAAAATCAAGCAATCAAGCATCCATTTCAGTGGGATATTATGGTCCATTCGTGTGTGTGTGTGTGTATATAATATATATATATATATATATATATATATATATATATAGGGTTATTTATATAGGCTACACAGTATATGTCCCCAGTTACCAGGGCAGATGCAGCACACTGGGGCAGTGTGTAGTGTTACTGACCTGCGATGGAACCTGCCCTCACATCCTGTCTGGCTTTTTCACTTCCTTCTTGAGTTTGCATGGAGCACATTCATAGACTTGGAGGGTAACTTGGAGGCCCTAAATCAAAGTGTGTGTGTGTGTGTGTGTGTGTGTGTGTGTGTGTGTGTGTGAGTGTGTGTGTGTGTGTTGTGTGCAAGCTAGTAGTAAACAAGCTAATAGTAAATAGCAAATACAATGTGTCCGTTAAATAGAAGCATTTTTTTTATTTTTTTTTATTTTCAGTTGGTCTATTAAAAAATGTACATAATAGTCATCTGGACTCGTTGGTCCTCTGAACGTGCAATACAAAAGTGCAATACAAACGTAACCTACAATATAACACAAAATCGAACATTACTAAATACGGAAATTACGATAACATTATCGTACTATATGTTATCCCGGTAGACTATGTTAATGTTTCTTTCTTTTGCACAGAGAAAGTGGACTGTAATTGACGCAGCGTCGATAAGAGGTGTACAAGCAAATAGTGTAACGGGGTCTTCTTACGGAGAAGCGGCTGGCCACAGCCGATCTACACTGACATTTTTCCCCACATGCAAAATCATGCAAAAGGTAAATACTAAGGCGGAGGGATACATACACAATTGCAGAACATGGCCGTCACCTCCGTCATGTCCCTCTCCTACAGACCGTCCCATTTTAGTAACTTCGGCTATGATTGGATTAGCTCCTCAAAAACCGTCTTCTGATTGGATTCTGACAGTTCAATCAAGCCCCGATGCCAATGACGTTGATCGTACATTGGTAACACCGTATCGCTTTGGGTTATTCGCATTATAGTTACTTCTACATTTAATGGAATATAATGCTTAATGTGGATAAAGACGTCGCCAAGTCTTATTTTGCGGCTTAGCCAGTGTAGGTTACGTTTGAATTAAACAGCCGTGGGGTTGTCGTTTATTTTGACAGCAGCGTTTCAGGGTAAGTGGAATGATACATTTCCTTCCTGCGTCTTTTTTCTCGCACAGGAACAGAACTGGTTTCTTTATTATTCAAATACAACAGTAAACCTAACAACTTGTGTTGGCCATTACACACGTTTTGGATTTTCACACTGTATGTTATGTCGGTAGTGATTGCGAAATCCATTACTTGGTCTGAGTTCAGCAAGCGATGTATTGAGAACGCAGGGAAGGTAATGGCTGTCGGTCGGACTGGATATGAATTGTGTAATGGCCTGTAGCCTATCCTATAGTGTATGATTCGTGTCTGGTTATGGGGTTTTCTGCTTACGGTGTTTTTATATTCCCAATTCTTCCTATCTGTCAAATGAGATCTGCGGCATGTACGCCACCAATAGGCCCGCTTGGCTGTAAGCGACGACTGACCATATTCATAATATTTTGGATAGTGGGCTGCAACTGTGGGATCGAGCTTGTACACATCTGAAAGGAAACCAACCTTGAGTGAACACTCCAGATGTATCTAGGCCTTTAGCTTAATGTAATTAGGTAGCCCATAGACGAACTGCACAGATAAGAGGCCTATTGTTCAACGCTATTCATCCTCTGTCCTTCGGACTTCACTTGACAAGAGCCTCAGTCCTACTTCCAGGCTTACTTGCATCATAATATATGATCTTCAGTTGATTTAAATTGTACAAAATGCTTTTTTTTTTTTTTTTTTTTTTACATTCCAGCAATACTTGCACAATTCTGGATAGCTGTGTTGTTAATTCAAGACAGATTCTACGTGTATAATGTAATTAAATGTATTGATTATTTGTGTAAAATGTTATTTGCCAGTATCACTGGCTATTTGTAGTCCATACTATTATGCAGAAGATGTGTTAGCCAACTAAAGGTTTGCATTTTAAAATACTAAAGGGTGTGAGTTTAAGGTGCAACCATATTTCTTTTTCCTTCAATAAGATATAATCATATTTTTTTGCCATTGGACTGAAATTAAACAAGAAGTAAGGGCAGTTTTGAGGAGTGATGCCCCCCTAGTAAAACCCATCATGATGGAGTGTTGTCAACATTGCATGGAAGAAGAGTCCCACTTTTTATATTCAGTGAAATAACAATAGGGGCTTAGTCTGCCCACAAGGCATAAGGTTATTAAATTGTCTCGGAGCCTGAAGGAAACACAATGTTTCAAAAGCTGCAGTGTGAAACACAAACACATGTTTTATACATTACATTGTGCGCCAGCTTGGTGTTATACTATCATTAAACCCAAACTATACATTGACACAGAGAGGGAGAATGGAACAGGGAACACCCTGCTTATTGAACACATATGACCTCATCTAACATGCACTATGGCTTCAATTCTTTTTTTGGAGGGCTTGGGGACAGCTCCAATGTCCAAAGTCCTGTTTCAAAATGTTATGTCAATCCTGGTTACACAACTAAGACAACCTCATGCAGGCCTGCGTCTTCCCGGTGTATAATCGCTTACCAACGCTTACTTTCACAATGGGCCGGTGATGATAATTATAAATCGTATTTCAGTACATTTAAACAAGCTTAACATGCACTCAAGTAAGCATGCGCTCTCTGACTAATGTGCAGTTGTGAAACTCCCATTAACACAATTAAATTGAATTAAAATGAAAGTAGTAGTAAATGTCTAAATGTCTCGGAGGCTTTTTCTGACATTGAACTTCACTATTTCACAAGCGTTACATATTGGAAATCAAAGATAGCCTAGTGATGTACAATTGATCCTCATCTTGTTGAACTTATTTTCACTCAAAAGATTGTCTTCAAATCTGGCCCTTTTAAAAAATGAATTTACATACACAAAAGTTACAAAAGGGGTTATAGGAATGACATAAATCTCCTGGTGTATTCTCATTGAGTAAGACCATTTGCAAAAAGTAATTTATCTCTGTGAGCCTTTTAAAAAACCCTTCACTAAAAGCATACAACCTGTAAAAGTTGCTGTAAAGGAGCATTATTTTGAACTCTGAAACGGTAAATTCAAAAGAGGCTCCATGGAAATGAGTTGTTGGCCTGCGCTAGGTTTTGTGCTGTGGACATTTTTTGCTAATCCTGATGTCTCATAGCAATACATGTTCTGTTCTGTTAATCCGGCATCATTCGAACCAATTAGTAAAGGCAATTACCATTTACAACAGCGGCGTTTCACCCGTAGTGTTTGGTTACTCTGTTGCTCTGTAATCCTCGAATTGCTATGGAAACTGCTGTTGCCGACGCATTGTGAAATATTAGCAAAGCACATGCGAGCTATGTCAACACACGTAATAATAAAACACAAACACGAGTGTGTGTTCACACGGCCCCTGCTTCGGTGTCTGCGGTTTTTTGGTTTTTAGGATACAAGTCATTGTGTTGACGTGGTCCATGATCCGTGGTCCCGGGTACATAATGACCACAGTAGATTTGCGGCGATTGGGCTCGGTCGCCTGCTAGGCGCCCTCCATTCATCTTTTGAGCGTTTGGGCAAATTTCATTGGCCAATGCATAATTTGCTAAAGGTCACCGCCACTAATTACACTTCTCAGAGAGAGACAGATGCCCACCCTCGGCAGCATTGCCCTCCTTTTCTCTTCATCAAAATAATATTCATCAGTCGCAAAACGGGAGTCCTGGAATGACTCCGCTGAGCGCCATCCCTCCTTTATCGGTGTGACATCACCCCCCAGCCCAAGGTCATAGTGCAGGCCTGGCCCAGGTGTTTATTCGGGAGGGCCCTGGTGAGTATTCTATGGACAAGGTCACTATATTACTATGCCCATGTGACTTCATTGTAGGGCCCAGGCAGGCCCAGACTATACTACGGCCAGGGGTCACTATATTTGTGTGGCGTAGGTCACTATACTACGGCCCATGTGACTATACTATAGCCCAGGTCATTGTATTAATTTGGACCAGGTCACTATGTTCATTTGGCTCAGCGAGGTGACTATACTATACTATGGCCCAGGCCACTATATTTGTATAGCCAGGATAATAATATTAATATATTGTGGCGCCGAGCCGCCGTCCAGAGTCCGGGGTTCACGATTAAAAAAAAAAAAGAGAGATTCAACGTTCAGTCTCTCAGGGTTCTCTTAATGCCACATGGAGAGGAAGAACGGGGCCGGATCCAGAGTTCAAGCTCATTATCCCGGCCTCTCAATCAGACCTCCAGCCGGCTCCTAATGGAGCCGTCAGCGCCTCCAGGGGAGGAGGAGAGCGTGTCATTGCGGTAATGAGGGGGCAGCCGTGCAGGGGGGGGGGGGCAGGGAGCAGGGCGCCGCCAGGAGAAAGCCCCATGGCGCCGCTCCACGCCGGGTCAGAAATCGCGCGGACGCGAGCGGTCTTGATCCTGCCGCGGCGTGCTTGGACGCCACTAACGACGTGTTAATATCCTGGCGCCCTCCGTAACCTCATCGAATTGTATGCTAATAGAGCCGTGCAGGTGGCTGATGAACAAATAATCAATAATTGGCGGAGGGGGAGGCTGTATAATTTAAGGGTTCTGTGAGTAGGGTTGTAGGACAAGTGGACAACAACGTGCAGACCATCGAAACCAATGCACTATATATATATATATATATATATATATATATACAGTAAAGTATATTTATATACTATAGTATTGGTATGCCCTTTTCCAGACTTTGTGTGTTTAGTTTGAAAGGACGCAAGTGGGAAAATATGCACCTAATATGAATGATTCATAGCTCTTAGATGAGCGATCGGATCTGCTCACTCACGCCCTCGTCATTCATCATTATGGAACGTGTGCCTGTCGCACCGCCGTGCACACAAACAAACACAACAACAAAGTAACAACGTCCCACAGCTGCACCGGGTTAACTTCAACCCTTCTGGATGGCGAATATATCCCGTATGGTTGCGTGTTGTGGTGTCCACGTGGAGGATGAGCTTTGAAGCCCTGTCGTTGAGGTTGTGGTTGTGGTTGTTGTTGTTGTTGTTGTTGTTTGTTTATTCCCTGGCGACACGGCGGCCCTTTGCAGTTTTAGTCGCTGGCTGGCGCGTGTCGCACGTGATGCGCAGCGTGTGGGCTGAAGGCGTTGAAATATGTTGATGATTCACAGGTTACTTCATAGTCTCTGGCCGGCCTGCGCACCAATAAAATGCTGTGTACATGACCCTGGGATTCCCCCCTCCTTCCCGCCACCAAAAAAAAAAAGTGTACACACACACACATAGTGGTTTCACATCGATTGTTTGTGTGGTGGATTACGTGAAAGAGAAATGTTGCTCTCTCTCTCTCTCTCTCTCTCTCTCTCTCTCTCTCTCTCTCTCTTTGTCTTTGTCTCTCTGTGTCTGTGTCTCTTGACCATACAGGAGAAACGTGAAGTCCTTCGTACCACGGCAACAGCGGGGGGGGGGAGGCAATCGGCCACCTTTGTCCCTACTTAGCAAACAATGAACTGAGCGTCGCCCACCCCACCGAACCCGACGTGTGCGTGCGCGTTTGTGTGTGTGTGTGTGTGTGTGCGTCGGTGTGCCTTCACTGGCATGCATGACTCGTGTCTGGGGTTTTCTGTGCATGAGTAAGAGGTCGTAGGTCACACCCGACCCCCCCCCCCCCCCCCCCCCCCCCCCCTCCCCCAGGGGCCGTTCTGTTCTCGGATCGACGCGGCTGTCCGTCACCGCCGGCACCAGGCACCATGGGAAGGAAAAAGATCCAGATCCAGCGGATCACCGACGAGAGGAACAAGCAGGTGAGACCAGTGTCTTGTAGCGGTGAACATCACTGATGTCGGTCCAACGGCGTACCGGTGGCAGAAGGCATGCCGCATGCCCCTTTTTTTTCCCTTGACTGAGAAGAGCATGTTATCTTATTCAAAATACGTGGTCATGAAAGGCCGTGTTAGAGGCGGCCCAGCTGGACAGCATTGCTTGCCCGGAGGGCCGGAAGACAAGACGACGGCAGGAAACCCGGGACTCTCTGATCATCCACCGAGAGGGGCTTCACATCGTGTAGATCTATGATGCCAAGGCACTCATGACTAAGTGACTCTGAACCCAAACACAGCCCTCCCATCAGGCCACTAATGAGCTCCAAGCTGAAGCAGAACCAGGCCCCAGATTTAGCACAAGATGGGAGATCGTGAGACCCTGTCCTCCGCCCACAGTACGGGCCCCTTTCATGAGGCCTTCCCTTTAGAAGTGATGCCCCCCCTCGCCTCATGGGGGGGCGTGTCCAGCAGCGCGGCGCTCAGACCTACGGAATTGATCAGCAGCGGGCGGAGATGAAGAGGGCCCGTCGTCATCAATGTCGCCGAAGGGAACGATAATTCAGCATGAGGCCATTAAACCACTTGGGCAACCCTGTGACGAGACCACCCACCACGGCCTTGCTGTGCGCGTGTGTGTGTGTGTGTGTGTGTGTGTGTGTGTGTGTGTGTGTGTGTGTGTGTGTGTGTGTGTGTGTGTGTGTGTGTGTGTGTGTGTGTGTGTGTGTGTGTGTGTGTGCGCCTTCAAAGTGGTGTATGACCTAAATCAAGTTGGAGATGAGGACAAATATGGAGAGACACGAATGACATTGGGCTCTCTGAATAAGCCACCCGCAAGCCATTTTCTTACATGCTCTGTTTTTGACTCTGAAAATGTACAGGTGTTGCTCTTTTCTATACAAGCCGAGGACATGAATAATGTACATTCCGCTGAAAGACCATCACAAAGATGTAAGGCGAAACGCTCACTCTTTCACTCTTTAAGGCAGTGGCTAATTTGTATAACTTCATCTGATGGAATTAAAGGCTCGTCCTCTGGAGATCAGTTGCTATAGAGACCGTGTGCCGTTCCGTGGCTGAGGTCACCAAAATCAACAACGCTTTTCCTTCTCCGCGCGTGAGGGCCGCCCACCGCCTCCTCTCGCCGTCCCATTCGGACCAGATCCCCAGGTGATGACGGGGAGCGCCGGGCACTGACCGCCGGCAGCGTTCCATGCGTTCCTGTCATCCACGCATAGAACGAGCCATGGGGGCGATCGGGACCCAAGTGCACAGCAAGACCGAGAGGCAATGCCTCTGCTGCAGATGCTACAGGCCACCGCTTCACCCAGGAGTGGTGTGACTGACTGTCTATACGTCTGGAGGCGTTTATGCAAAAACGACGACAAACAGCAGAGGCGGGTCGCTGGTTTGATCCCCCGCCCCCCCCCCGCATCTCCGAGCTGTGCTTCGAGGCATTCTCAAAGCCAGACGCCTCACCCTCACTGCCTCCGACGTGCTGGCGATCACCTTGCATGGCTGACGGCGCTGTCGGGCGTGTGAATGTGTGTGTGAGAATGGTTGAATGTGTGTATGAACGGTTGAATGCGCGCCACTGTTTGTAAGGCAGCTTTGAGTGCCCCCCCCCCCCCCCGGGTCAGAAAGGGACGCACAAATGGCGGTCCGTCTCCCGTCTTTAACACGCGTGGTGTGCTGTCCTCCCAGGTGACGTTCACCAAGCGGAAGTTTGGCCTGATGAAGAAGGCGTACGAGCTGAGCGTGCTGTGCGACTGCGAGATCGCCCTCATCATCTTCAACCACTCCAACAAGCTGTTCCAGTATGCCAGCACTGACATGGACAAGGTGCTGCTCAAGTACACCGAGTACAACGAGCCCCACGAGAGCCGCACCAACGCCGACATCATCGAGGTGAGCCCCGCGCTTCGCTTAGCAACCGTGCTATGTATGACCGTAGAGAATCATTTTGGTTTTTTTTTTTCGCTAACACCGCCTACACCTCCATTCACTTCAGAATGGGTTGAAAGTGGCTGCAGCTCAGCCAAGAAGGCTTGTTGTTGTTGTTGTTGTGTTGCTCCAACGGGGTCGCATGTGCTGTCACGCGCACCACACCCAACGCAAATGGCATGTATGGGCACGACACTGGCGTCCTCCTCCCTTGTGGCTCAACCTCTTCCTGGCCCTCTCAGACTCTGCGGAAGAAAGGCTTCAATGGCTGCGACAGCCCGGAGCCCGACGGGGAAGACTCCATCGACCAGAGCCCCCTGAACGACGACAAGTACCGGAAGACCACCGAGGACCTGGACATTCTCTTCAAGCGCTACGGGGTACGTCCCTCCCCATCCCCAGTCCCACCGAGGGCCCACCTCAGCCGCCCGTTGTCAGGCGATGCGTTTGACTGTGAAACAATAAATAATAATAAACAAACGGATTCGGTCTCTTTTCCCCTCAGCAGCAGTCGACGGCGCCCGCCTCGTCCTTCTCCATGCCCGTGACCGTCCAGGCGTCCAATCAGAGCCCGCTGCAGTTCAGTAACCCGGGCAACACCCTGGTGACCACGTCCTACGTGACGTCCTCCACCCTCTCCGACACGCACCTCCTGTCGCCACAGCAACCCGCGCTCCAAAGAAACACGGTGTCCCCGGGGTTGCCACAGCGACCGGCCAGCGCAGGTGAGACCGCGGGAGAAAATGAGATTCCTCGGCATGCGCTCGAGCGACGGCCTAATCTGGTCTCGGGGGGGGGCGGCGCATTGACCAGCCCATTGACCGGCCCCTCCCCACGCCGCTCACACACATTCTGTTAATTGAACATTCTCGGAGCCACCGGATTCAATCCATAAAGGCCTGGCCCGTCACTATTAGCTAAAGCCGGGGAGCCTCCTTTTACCGTTTAATCACCCCCCACTGCGAGATAACCGCCGGATCGTTTTCATCAGGGGGGAAATAAACCAATTTTTCCTTCACATTGAAGTGCTAAGACGGCGGAATGAGAAGCTAAAAATAGCGCGTTAGTTTTGCAGCATTTGACCGTGCGGAGGCTGGCGTGGTGGCCAGACGTTGGGAGGATGAGCTCCTTGGAAGTTATGCGTGAGTGATGTAACGGTGCGCTTATGAAGCCGTTGGTGACCTTTGTCCAAAATGTCAAGTGAATTTAACTTCACTTGACATGTCTGGTGGCAAACAACAGTCAAGGATGAGCGTTGTATCAAAAAACACTTCACCAAATTGAGGTGTCCTTTGAAAGTGTTGCTCAATATTTAAAATGTGTATTTAACATTTTTATGGAGTGATATGCAGATATTTGCATACCGCAAAGAAAAGTAACGACTTGATTACCAGGATCGCTATCTTACTTCTGAGCTATGACCAATAGCTTTACAGACTGTAAACAACTAAATATCAAGGAAGCTCATGACTACACACTTGGCTACTCGATGCTGTTGGAGACGATGACATATCTAGTACCTGAGTACCTGCTGGCACCTTACTAGCCACCATAGCCTCCCTGAGCGTTCAGAGGACACCTTTTAATGTGAATTCATTTTTGTGCAAAACAGGAGCTCTTCTCGGAGGGGATCTCAACAATTCTAATGGAGGATGTCCAAGTCCAGTCCGTAAGTATTATTGCAAAGTTGTTTTGAATAAAGTATGGTGACAATAACAATAATGCTCATTTTGTTTTATTTATTTTATTCTGAAGGGCTCGGCAATGTCCTCTGATCCATAGATGTGTAACTGTTTGGATTTGCATCATTGCCATCTTCTAGAGTTATTCAGCATTCAGGAATTCTATGACTTGTTATGTTATAATATCATCAGCATCTTCTAGTGCTATTCAGTCTCAAAGAACCTATGACATAATATGTTATAATATCATCGGCATCTTCTAGTGCTATTCAGTGTCAAAGGACCTATGACATGTTATGTTATAATATCATCGGCAGCTTCTCAAGCTATTCAGTGATCAAGGATCCTATGACATGTTATGTTGTAACATAATCTGCATCTTCTCAAACTATTCAGTGTTCAGGAATCCGATGACATGTTTTGTTATGATATCATCGGCATCTTCTAGAGCTATTCAGCGTTCAGGGATCCTATGACATGTTATGTTATCATATCATTGGCACATACATGTGTATGGTTGTGTCCTGGCAGAAGCTGGCGGAACAGGAATTTCAGGTTGACGTAATACGCGGAACAATAACTAAATAGAACCAGCGCTTGTCACCTGCCTGCCACGCCTGTGCCATGTCTGCCGCTTCTTGGCCAGGTTGTAAACACGCGTGGTTACGGCAGGACCCTTGTTTACAACGTTCACACAAAGAGATGTGGGATTCTTTCCGGGGCAATTTCTCTTCACTGGCGGCGGCAGTGCAAACACAAACTCGCCGTTGGTGATTTTAACATTTGAGCGCGCACATTGAAATGTTATCATTCATATATTCCAATATTTAGTTTCCACATGTCGCCTTACTTCACAGACCTGTTCAGCTATCTTTAGTGTATGTTCATTGTGAGCACGGGGTTGAAGTCACTGATGAAACCCCTCTTGCTCCCATCCAGCTAACGGATACAACAGTGCCAGGGCCTCCCCGGGCCTCATCACCGTCTCCAACGGCAACAGCCTGGGGAAAGTAGTTCCGGCCAAGTCCTCGCCGCCGCCCCCTAGCCCCCAGATAGTGAACAGCCGCAAGCCAGACCTGCGAGTCATCACCTCGCAGGGTGGGAAGAGCCTCATGCAGCTGGTAAGATGGACCCGACCACAAAGCCACATCTCTCCCCCCCCCCCCCCCCCACCTGACACGCAGTCACATGAGTGTCGATCCTTTTGACAGTGCAGCAAGAACCAGCTGGACCCCCTCTGTGTATTTGGGGGAAGTCCAGTAGCCTATTCAAATATATCTTTATCGGCTATTGTTTATTTTTTGTATTGCTGCTTTGGAGAAGTTAAATGTGATGAATGATTGTGCTACCCCAGGAATTGGTGACATTTATACGAGCTAATCACAGTACAATTCTATGTTTTTAAATCTATTTCTATGTTTCTATTCAAATTGTCCGTGTTTCTTTGTAAATGTCTGACTTGGTGGAAGGAAAGGCCTTGCCATGTTTAGAGACGGGGGTGGCTTTGTGTTTCTATTCCTTGATATGGAGCAGGGCTTCCCATACAGAGCGATGCTCTGCAGATCACCGGTAAACCTGCCCACAGTGTTTAGCCTTAGCGTTAGCATTAGCGTTAGCTTAAGTATTGTGCACCAGGTTCAGAGATGTGACCCTCTCCATTACTGGCCTTTGCAGACAGAGGATGAGCTGGAATTGGTGAACGAGGTGAATTTTCTCCACGTCATATTTTGTTTTTCTACCGCATGACTCAATAGCCATCCAACGCACCCCCTCCCCCCCAAACACACACACACACACGCACACACACACACTCATTAGCTCATTAGTGTCAATGCACCCCTTCCAAGGTTTGCCTGAGAAAATTGGGATTGATCTGTCCGCTGACCTGCTCTGGGTTGGTCTTGATGGGAGGAGGGTGGGTGATGGGGGGGGGGGGGGGGTGGGGGATCAGTGGTTCTGTTCACGTGGCTGCATGCAGTTCAAGACTGGTGGTGATGGTGATTGTGTGCTGGCATGTGGTCATGGAAGATCCTAGGATCATACCCGTGTGATCGAAAAGCAAAAGGAAAACTTGTTTGTTTTGTTTTTGCGTTGATGGAGAAATACTGTCCAGGGACCCCCAGGTCGGCTGTGCCCTAATGAAATGTGGACATTTGGACATGTTTGCGTTGTTCCCATTCTAGATGGCATCAGGCATGGAAGGAATGTTTTCATGTATTCATTTATTATTTTCCTCAGTGCAAAGCATGTTCCTTGTTTACTTGCAACCCACACTGAGTCTCATTTACACCAACCACCAATCACATGAGATGTAGCTTGAGTCACATTAATGGCTTTTTACGGCGAGTCAATGTCATTTCTGCCCCGATATTTACCCTCAATCCTTTTGAGGTTATTGTTAATTCACAACATGACGACATACCGCCTTGTAGATTCTGGGAGAGTACATCTGTTGACTTTGATGGAAATTGCCTTTAATGTGATTTCACCTCTTTAAAGAAATACCAAATGCTGAAATCCACAACCACAGTGACTCCAACCCAAGGGGATGCATTCGCTCTTTTGATTTGGATCAAACTGCGAGCCACTCGATGACTCAATTCCCACACCGCGCGGAGCCCCACGCGGTGCCCCCTACCTGTGGTGTGATTCCTCGCGTTTGGTTGCTCTGGGAGGGAAGCGAACCCTGTTAGTTGAGTCTAAAACGCATGACACACACACACACACACACAAACGAGTCCTCCCGGCGCTGCTACTGCGGCCGCCGGCGCCGCGCGCTCGCCGTTTTTCTCCCAGAGTCCCGGCGCCACGTGCGTGCCCAGCGAGCACCCGGCCAAGCACCCGGGTGCGTCCAAATCACCCCCGATTTTGCCGTCGCCGTTTTTTTTTTTTTTTTTTCTTTTTGCGCCGAGCGGGCGCCGCTTCTTGTGTGGTGGCTCACCCCCCCCTCCACCCCCTCCAACCCCTCCACCCCCTGCTGTGCTCTTCCCACGGCAGAACGCCCAGAGGGCCCAGCTGGCCCAGACCCTCACCACGCCGGTGGTCTCCGTGGCGACGCCCAGCCTGCTGGCCCAGGGCATGCCCTTCTCCGCCATGCCCACCGCATACAACACAGGTGAGTCGGAGCACATGGAAGCCCCCCCACACACGCAAACAAACACTCACACACGCAATTGCTTTCAGTCGTGCCGGTCCAAACATCAAGGTTTTATGGTGTGTGTGTTTTTTTGTTGGGATCGTTGGGATGTCTTTTACTATTTTTGACTGGACCGGGGTGTTTGGCACAGCCAGTGGTTTTCTAGGATTTCACATCAGTTGACCTCAATTGCGATTTCAAATTGGCAGATTTCCACTGACGTCAAACCTCTTCCCTCTTTCTCTTTTTCTCTCTTTCTCTCTCTCTCCCTCTCTCCCTCGCTCCCTCCCTCTCTCAGAATACCAGCTGACGAGTGCTGACATCACGGCCCTGCATGCCCTGGCCTCACCTGGCGGTCTGCTGCCCACTAACGTGACCTGGCAGCAGCAGTCTGTTTCCCAGCCACAACAACAACAGCAGCAGCAGCAGCAGCAGCAGCAGCAGCAGCAGCAACAACAGCAGCAGCAGCAGCCGAATCTTGCGTCCACACTCAGCAACCTGGTGTAAGCTTTTATGTCGACGACGCACCTCTTTTCCTCCCTCCCTGTTAAAGGCCGTCTTTTTATTGTGACCTCCCATCCATGGCCTGTGCCCGGGGGCTTAAAACATGGCCTCACTATTCATACATTTACTAGGAAATCAACAGGTCGTTTACTCTGCTAAACGAGCTTCTTCCTCCCTCGCGCCCGGCACCGAGCAATGTGCAGAGCGCATTGCGTGCCATGCCATGAATCCTCCTCTTGCGCCAAGCTGGCTAATTCACAGAGCGGGATTGTAGTGAATTGGTCCCTCACAAGCATCCTCACCCTCTCTCTCCCTTTTTGTTTCCATCCCTTCCTCTGTGCGGCCCGTGCTCAGCAGATATACGCGTGCGATGACGCAGGGAGGGCCGCGAGTCGGGCCGACCTCAACACAGGGCCATCGGCCACGGTGCGGGGAACGATACGCAGAGGCCAACAAAGATCATGGCGTTCTGTGGACCGCTGCACGCATAAACACGCGTTTATATATATATATATATATATAGTTTTTTTTAATTCAATATATTTTTTTAATATTTTATATATATGATTCTGAACTTTTTGATGCAGGCTCATTGTTTTCCAATAACAGGACTGCAGGGACTTTGCGGCAGATTTCGACAACGTCGGTGAACACAAAACGGTCCGAGTTCCGGAGGTTTCCTTCACAACGCAAAAGAACGAAATGCTCAAAGCGCGTCCTGCTAATGGTTATTTTAACCTCAGCTGATTAAGTCGATGAAGAAACCAAAACCAATTATAATAAAAATTAAAAATTATGTTTTAATAATAACAGTTTAATAGTAACAGTTACCTTGTCAGTAACTGTGGCGTAAGCGTCGTCCCCTTAATGGATATGAGCACAGCCGGTCGTGGTTTAGTCCTTACATATTTCACAAAGACACAGCATATGCACACACAGCATACGCACACTTCAGCTCAAACCCGCAACGTTCCCAAACACTGCGTTGACAGTCGCCGTTCGCTCAAACTCGACTTCCGAGTAAGTCCTGAGAAGGCGCGGGTCATGCGGTCAACGTCGGATACAGCCGCACGCTTCTGTCTCCAGAACGGAGCGCGGGCATCTGTGGGGAATCTGTCGCAGTGGCGTGGAACAGAAACGGCAACGTAAAGGAATACGCGCTAACCAAAGCGTGCGTGAGGTAACACGCAGAATCCATTGACACCCTCATCACCCGAAGCGCTACTTAACGGAGCAGGCAGTGGGATCAGGGCTTCTTATTCATCGGGCCCAACAAGCCGACGCACGCGGCTGGACCGCGGCCGGGGTGGCGAGCGATGGTAGCGGTCCCGTTTGGGGCGGCACGCGTGGCGGACCGTGCACCAGCGGCGAGCTGGCCTAGGGCGGCCTCTTGAAAAGTGTGTGTTTGTCTCCCTCTTGTCCACAGCATGTGGGGTATGGACAAGCAGAGCAGCGAGCTGTCCAGCCAGGTCTCGTCACTGGCAGCAAATCTGAGGTGAACGAGAGAGAGAGCGAGAGAGAAAGCCAGAGAGAGAGCGAGAGAGAGAGAGAGAGAGAGTGTGAGAGAGATTGAGTGAGAGAGAGCGTGAGAGTAAGAGAAAGAGAGATTCTATTTGATTTGGCAATCGTAAAAAAAAAAAAAAAAACGGCATAAATATTAGGTCCAACGTTGTAAAATGCAGATTTCCTTTGCCAACCGTATTTCTTCTTCTGTACTTAGGATTTGTTTTAGGTGACAGTTCACAGTATGTTCCATTATTCTAAGTATTTCTACACTTGAGACGTTAAGACTAGCTGTAGCCGTATGCCATCCCGAGCTTGTTGTAACACATTGTTGCAAGAGCCTTTGCAATGATGTGGTTCTCCCAGCCTCCTCCTCCTCCTCCTCATCCCACGCCTCCTGCCTCCTGACCTCTTCCTCCCTTTGGTTTGTTTTGGCCCGCGGCCACCAACCTTCTCCTTTTCCTCCTCACAGCATTGGCTCTCCGTCCAACCTGCTGTTGGGTAGAGATGAGTGGTTGGGCCGGTACTGTACACCACCACACTACCTGTCTGCACCTCGTGTGTCTGCGCTTGTGTTGCTGCCAGTCTTCCAACCCTCCCTCTCACACACACACACACACACACACACATATGCACATGCACGCACTGACACACACGCATACACACGCACATACACATACACATTCACGCACGCACACACTGACCTATGCACACACACACACACACACACACACACACACAGGCCCCTCTCTCCTCAGCATGTCTGGGAATCTGTCTTGCAAGTCAGAGGAAAAAGAGACATGGCATAGCTCTGGTTATTTCCACCACGTTCTACTCCCAAGACAGGATGTTTGATTTGATTGATTGATTGATTGATTTGTTATGTTTGCTGTTTTTGTTTTGCTGACTCATGGCGAATCACTCCAGTCATCCAAACCATTTCATGCTTTCTGGGCTGTTGTTTATTGTTGTTTTATTTATGTAGGAGCATTGGCGGCATTGCGTTGTTAGCTCTATGCTCGCTGACTGCTTGGAATGAGTTGAAGTGTTGCCTCGGGTCCTGTGTCTTTTCTTATCCTCGTCGCTGCTGTTGCCATGTCATGTGGACTGTCGTCTGACCCCAGTGACCGCTGTCGCCGTTTACTTCTTCCCTCTTTCCAATGACTCACAACTGTTCCCTTTCTGTCCATCTCCCTCCCTCCCTCCCCCCCCCCCCCCCCACGTCCGCAGGCCCGTCTCCCACATATCGCCCAGCGCCATGCTGATGGTCAACACCGCCCCCGGGGTGAGCATTAAGTTGGAGCCTGCCTCGCCCGGCCGGGACCGCAGCACGCCCTGCCCCCCGCCCACCTCCACCTCCACCACCGCCGCCACCACCGCCGCCGCCATCCTGACGGCGCCGCCGCAGTACCCGGGCTCGCTGCTCTGCCTGGAGCCGCCCACGGGCCGCTCCCCCGCCGACAGCGTCAGCAGCAACGCCAGCTCCTACGAGGGCAGCGACCGCGACGACCCGGCGGCGGGGGGCGGGGGCGGCGGGGGGGCCGGGGGAGGGGGAGGGGGAGGGGGAGGGGACGGCACGTCAGGCGGCGCGGGGAACGCCGGCCGGGCCCCGCCTCCCGACTTCGGCCAGTCGGCGGACCTGCTGAGGGCGCAGAGTGAGCAGGAGCAGGAAGGAGGCAACATCAAGCGCATGAGGCTGGACGCCTGGGTCACATAGGCGGCGGTGGCGGCAGCAGGGGGGGGGGGGGGGTTTGATTTGCACGCCATCGAAGACACTTTGCACCACCGCCAAGACACACCCCTGTCTTAAACCCACACCCTCCTTCACTTATTACCACCCCCCCCCCCCCCCCCCCCCATCACACATTTAGCCTCTGTCCAAAATTGTACCCCCTCCGTCCTCTCAGCTGGTGCCCCCCAGACTCCCCCAGACTCTCCCCGCCGTCGCTGGGCAACAGTCTCTTGGTGTGGGGCGGGGGGAACACGGCAGCCCCCCCCCTCTCTGAGGAGGGGCGGTGAATAGAAAGTAATGGGCGCCGACCGCCAACGCTGCCGCCCACCTTTTCACGTCTAGTCGTCGCTTTCAGCAGAACTGAATCTAAACTGTCAAATACTTCACTTGCAAACGCCGAAGCGGACCGGATGGCGTTCACGTCGCGACGTTACGTCAACGCCGCCGGCGTCTGGGCATGGTGTCCTCAGCCAGCGCGGGCTGCGTGGCGTGGCGTGTTACCCCGGCAGGACTGGAGGGGGCGGGGCTGAGGGGGGGGGGGGGGGGGGGGGTGGCGGTTGGTCTACATCACGGGACGTCAGCCAAACTGACCCGTGCCATTTTCCACGTACACCGTCTGTGTTCTTCCAGTTTTATCACTTCCATACACGGCTTTTTTTTGGGGGGTGGGGGAACTTTTTTTCTGTGACACGCGTGTTTTTAGTTTTGTTTGTTTTTTTAATGGGAAGAACCAGCGCAGTGACTCGCACTGAGACGACCGACCGACCGACAGACAGACAGACAGACAGAGGGAGGGAGCCGAGCAAAGGGTGCTGGAAAAAGAATAGCTTGGGTTTTTTTTTTTTTTTCCATCCGCCTGCCACAATTAGCCCTGCCTCCCACTGGGGGGCGCTCACGCACCCTTACAAGCGGCATTACTTGCGGTCTGTTCGCTAGCAGCCAAGGCCACGGGAGTCCTGACGGCCCCCTCCACCCACCCGCGCCCCGAGTGCCAATATCAACCACCTCTCTTACATGGATGCCAAATGCCTCTCGTTCCAGTGCAGAGACACTAACGAATATGATATCATCCACAGCCAGGACTAACGCTACTACACAGAACCATAGTAGAAAACTTTCGTTTTTTTGTTTGTTTGTTTTTTGTATCTGCCCTCACGCCGTAAATTTGTTGCAGCAGACGTCCGAGGCGGTCACGTGGTTTTTAGTACCGGGCGTAGACGCCGTGCGGTAAACAAACAAACGCGCCCGGCGTGAGATGTTTGGGCCAGTGGCGTTCACTAGGGAAAGTATTTGATCCTCTTCAGTCCAAGTGTACTTGTTCTGTTGGTATTTTGAAATCAGTTTTTTGAAGGTCTGTTAGTTGTCAAGAGGTAGGGATTCTGACTTTGTATGAAAATCACTCCTTATATATATATATCCAAAAAAAGCCTTGGTGTTCTATTTAGCTCTTAGTCCACTCTAGTCCCCCCCAAGTCGGTGGTTTAAAAAAACACACAAAAAAAAACCTAAAAACAGAAAGGAAAAATGTCATTTTCTATATTTCTACAGCTTCAGTTTGGCAGCAAAAGTGAACTAGCTCTTCAGCTTGGGCGACGTGTATGTACATATGAATATATTTGCATAGACTTTGCTAGATACCCCTAAAAACAAGCAATGTGTTGATTCTCAGTGGATCTGTTTGCATATATGAGTGTGTGAATTGAAACTTGTTTTTCGGTGCAGGGGTCTATGCCACACTAGGTAGGGCTGGTGAATTGAATTGGTTTCGGTAACCTTTTATATGCTAGTGTTGATGGTGTGTGCACTTCTCCGTCTCTCACACACAGAGGCCTTGATTGTGGTGTCATTATATTATTGTTATTATTATTATTCATTATGCCACATGCAAAAAAAAAAAACGACAAAAAAAAGTCAAAAAGTAACACAATACTTTGTTTATAACCACCATGAATTGGGATGATATTGAGTCACTGGCTTCTAGTATTTCCTAAAGAGAGGGGGGGAGGGGGGGAAGCATACTTTGTGTCGTACCTTTATTAAATGATATCTGACTATAATAACAAGTGAAACTATTTTACATGGGACTTTTCTACACAGAGGAGCATGAGATTGGCACATGCGTGTCGTATCCGTGGAAACTATTTGCCCACACATCGTTTTGACTGCCGTGACAGACGTGGCTGTTTGGTGGTATACGTGCGTATACACACACACACACACACACACACACACACACACACACACACACACACACACACACACACACACACACACACACATATCCCAAAAAATAAGATGAACACACCCACTTAATCCCAGTTCAATATAGTGTACATATATTAGTGATGTTTTGGCATTGTGGTTGGAGGTTGTCATGAGGAGCTAATGGTTAAGTCATGTTATATTCGTGCATGTCACCACACGGTGGGACGTTTTCGATTTTTGAAGTCTCGTCCAATGATCTGACGGACCCGCTTAGTATCGACCAATCAGCGGCCTACTAGGAATCAGGTGTTCTTTTCAGGCGGACAGGTAGACGTAATACTCCGCGAGACTCCCATGATACGTCATTCACCCCATGGGCACGCCGTGCTTCACACGCCCACCTAGCGCTGGGATCACCTCTTGTCTTGTTCACCCCCCCCCCCCCCCCCCCCAAAAAAAAACACACTATGTTCGTCCTCTAGATTTTACAGGAGCTGGTGATAGACTGAAATATGTGACACCACATGAACAGGCTTCGAACACCAGCTCTCTGCGGGATACGTTCATGTACAAAAAAAAGGTCCTGTGTCCAATCTAGCAATGTAGTCTCAAGACAATCTGTATGAGAAAGGAATAACCTGCACCCGTTTCTTGTTGTGTACAATGTTTTGAAAATCTCACTATTTTTGGATTGTTAATTTGTGCTGGTGACAGTTCCATTGTCTATTATTATTATTATAATATATTGGCGCTTTTATTTTAGTGCTATTTTTTTGGTTTAGGATTGCCTAATTTTTGTTTTTTTTACATTATCATAAACATAAAGTACTGGTTTCCTTTTTTGAAACAACTTGCTGAAAATTGCACGATCAATTCTTGTGGTATTATCAAATGCAATGAAGGAAATACCAGTTAAATGCTGCAATTTGAATTAAGATAAAGAATATATTTATAGAACAAGGCAAACAACCGAAATTAGTAATTCAAGAAATACAATTTGAGAAGCATCATGCATGGGATTCGAGTAATGACAAGTTGTGTTACAGTATGATAAAGGACATGCATCACATTTGAGTTATACAAAAACTCAGAAAAATGTAGCATATGAAATACTAAAGATGAAATTTATAGCTAATATATTGTGTTGAGCTAGTCTGCTTTGGGTTTTGTTGTAAAGGAATATTTCTTTTTTTTTGTTTGTTTTTTGAGAATGATATACAATTGTGTATATTTTCATATACAAAGTATGCACTGATATGTTATTAAAATTCTATACCGCTTTTACAAAAAAAGTGTTTGTTGTACCAAAGTATCCAAGTCCCTTGAAACCTTATCCTTTTTGCGTATGTTTTACCGTATTTTATATATTAAATAGACAAACTGAGTGAAATGGATTTAAACTGTGTTTTATTCACTGGTGTAATGACATTTATTAAAACCTGTTTGTTTAATATACCGTGAAATATCAAATTGAGATGTGGTCAAAATCAAATTCTTTTGTCTGTACCACGTGTTCTTGACAAAGACCACTTGGTGTATTTTCTAATGACATTTTACTGCATTATACCTCCACACCTTTTAAAGGAGAACCAAAGCACAACACCACTTGTAGATTGCATTGAATTAGGTGACTCCCTCTTTAAGGTTAAACACATGCTGTTGCATGCAGAACTTCTTAATTGACTGATCTGGTTACATTGGCCCCTGCTGATTGATGCCACACACCTGTCCTCCATTTATTGAAAGCGATTGAAGGAGTGTTTAAAGCGGAGTCGGCAGTACTGCCGACCCCCACGAAACCTGAAAGCAAAGTACTGTAAAGGCAGGTTCAGGGGGTTGTCTCCTTTAATTTAATATGACTACTCATACTCTCACACACTGCTTTAAAGCAACACCCACAAGTGGTGCTCACTGCAGAGCAGAATGGGTGGAGCTTGATCTTGTCTAGCTGATTGTGTTTTTATGCTGGCCAATCAACGCAGATAGGGTTAGGGTGATGTTTTAGGTGTTTTATGGTTAGGGTGATGGTACTGTTTAGGGGTTATGGTTAGGCTTTGGGGTTAAGGTTATGGTTAGGGTGATGGGGTTAAGGTTATAAGGTTAGCGCCCTCATAAGCCCAAGATAACCCCTCTTCAGGTGCTGCCCCTGTGCTAGGCACCATTGTTTTATGGAAAATGCCCCACCATTTAGGCAACACCACCTTCTTGTCAAGGTGGTGTTGTAGGTCAATATGTGTCTGAATTTCATATTTTTGATTGAATCTCTGGGAGCTGAGAATTCAATCACAGTTGGTCTGGTTACAATTAGACAAATAGTCTGGCTGATTTATTATATCTGATCATATTTGAGTCTAATATATCTATATCTAATATATAATAACATATAGGCTATAATAAGTCTAAAAAAGACCCCCAAAAAAGACATATGAATTGCAATGTAATTGAAGCTAACTAATGGTTCTTCGGAATGAAGACTTTCTTTTACTGAATAAGAAAAGTTCAAGAATTAAAATGCATACTCATGACATGATAGAAACATCAGAGAACATAGGCGCAATGGGCGCAAAGAGAGTCGACAAACAACTACTCTTTAATATTGCATAGTACATTACATAAAAATTTTGCAACATAAAGTGAAAGACACATTTTTAAAAAAGTTATGCAATATTGACGTAATCAAAACAAACAAACAAAAAAATCCCATTGCATTCACCCCAAGTAAATTATTTTACTCAACAGTATTGGCTAACGTTTTTTTTTGTTTTTTTTTAACAGCGTGGGCTACAGTTTCAATGCAAACAGTTGAGCTTCCCCGTACACACATCCTTCATGCTGGATCGATGCATAATCGGAGAAAAAAAGAATGCCTAAGAGAGCCCTGTGTTCATTCCTTGGTGCTCGGCCCATTAACGAAACAAGAGCCCGGTTGACATCGATGCTCGTCAGGGCCTCTGCAGCCATGCGACGACGTCGCAGCGTCAGGTTATAAAAAAAAAAGGGTGAGTCAACACCCGCACTGACGGATTTCCGCCTTGCCCTTTGAAACAATCTGGTAAATATTGTCCGTCTGTTTATCGTCTGTCTGATCAGACTTCGACCGAAGACGGGGGGAGAATCAACCAGGAAACTGACTATTCAATGGCATGTGTTGTTCTTTATTGCTAACAGGGGTACACGACACGTTCAGCGTCATGTCACCCCTCAGCCCCACCACCTCTGCATGGGAGGAGGGTCTTTGGTGGGCGGCTCCACGTCGAACACCACCCCCTGACCCACGCTGGAGAAGATGTAGTAGAGATTGACGCCCAGCATGAACAGGATGGGGAAGAAGGAGAAGCCGAAGCCCAGGGCCCTCACGCTGCTGCCCAGGGAGAGGCACACCCAGTAGATGAGCCTGCAACCAGACACAACGCCATAGCATCAACAAACCGCAGGGAGGCACGCGTGCATGTTCCGGTGGGCTTTGCTCGGCTTTACAAGCTTTTATAAAAATCAAGGCGGAAATGATGACGTCAAACGTAAAACGTGTTGAATCTGTTGAATAGGACGCACGTTGATCGTCCACACCTCGGCGTCCATTGCAGGACACACACTGGGGAAATACTTCAGCTGTGGTGTGTGTTTGACGTACGCGCGTTTTGCTCCTGCCACCGACACAGAAGACGCCGCTCTGAAAAGAAGGGAACCGCCCACGTACCTCCCGATGGCGAACACGATGGTGAGCAGCGGCACCAGCTTGAGCAGGTCCTGGTTGAGGTAGGTGGCCATGACCGACAGCTGCAGGAAGTAGAAGAGGTAGAGGGACAGCGAGTCGCTGACGTAGTGGCCGTGGGCCGCCACATCCCGGCTCTCCAGCGAGCCCTGGTAGAGGGGCTTCAGCTCCCCGAACCGCAGCCGCGCCGCTCCCTGCACCACCACGCCTGCGCACGGGGGGGGGGGGGGGGGGGGGGCAAAAAGACACAAGGGAACATAAGCGACCACCATTGCCATGTCGTGGGGGGGGGGGGAAGCGCTTGTGCAGTTAAAAACAATAACGACGTGTCCGACTGCGACGGCCCTCACCGAGCACGATGGGCACGGCGGCAAAGAAGGCGCAGCGCAGCGTGTACAGCAGCCTGAGTGGCGTGCTCTTCAGGTCCGGAGCGTCGAAGGGCAGAAGGGCGTAGCCGCCCCACACCAGCAGGGGGAAGAGGACAATGGCCGCCACCATCGCCAAGCACAGTTGGAGTTTCTCACTGCAGCAGCCGCCACAGTCTACAGACAAGAGGCGGGGTTTGATGATTGTGTTATTATATAACATGAGTCATATCATAAGCACATAGTATATCGGTTGGTTTAAGTCAAATAAAAAGGAGAGACGGAAGCATGGGCCCACGGTGCTTCACTAAATGTTGGACCACATCTGAATGCCTTTCAGACTATTCATATGAAAATATATCAACAATAACACATTTGATGTACAAAGCAAATGTAATTTGGAAATCTGCACGGGGCTAAAAGACAACATACAAGTACAGCGAAAAACACTATAATCTAACTGAAGGCCTTCCAATAAAGAAAAGGTCTTTAAATGGAGTCTAAAAACACAGTTACCCTCACCTACGAGGGGTTCGTCTACGACCACCACAGGCCTTCGTCACGTGGTATATATACTCACAGACACCCCCGTCCTCCTCCTCCACCGGCCACTCGCAGTGCTGGGGCAGCTCTACGGTGCTGGACACTCGGGGCTCCTTCTCGTTCCGGTGGTCGTCGCCCTGCCCGTTCTCCCAAGGGGCGCCCGCTGTTTCCCCGGGGTTGACGATGTTGACCTGGGGGGTGAAGACCAAGGCCGCCTTCTCCGGCATCCAGTTGACCGATCCTTCGTCGTCGTCGTCGTCATCCTCTTCTTCCTCGCCGTCCGCCAGGGACCCAGAGTTTCTGTCCCCGTGTGTCGTCTCCGTTTCGTACGCCCTCCAGCGCTCCCCCTCGGGCATGCTCTCCCTCCATTTGGACCGTTTCTTCATCTTCCCCTCCGCTGGGCTTCTGCTCTGGCTTCCGCTGCTCTCCTCCTCCTCCTCCTCCTCCTCCTCCTCCTCTGCTGCTACTCTTCCTGTGTCAGAGGACAGAGACCTGGCCTTTGCTCCCAGCGTCATCCCCAGTTTGTCGTCGGGCCACGGCAACGTGCTTGGCTCCGCCAGAGCAGAGCAGGCCTCCGACTCTTCTTCGTTCTCCTCCTCCTCATCATCATCATCATGACTTTCTTGTTCCTCTCCTGCCTCCTGTTCGGCAATGCTTTTTTGGTTTTCTTGATTTTGGACTTTGGCTGCGGGATCAGTGGATGGACCAGTCGAAGGACTGAGCTCGTTGCTTAGTTCTGTGTTCAAAGCCATCACGTCAGACATTGTTGCTGCAATCCGAAGTGGTTTTGGATTCTGGTATTTAGTCGATGTTTCCTTGTTGGTGGCTGTCAATTACTTTTGTCCTTCTAAAACACAACCTCATTTTTGACGTTACTTTCATATGTAGGCCTCCAATATTCTGGAAGAGAGGAAAAAAAACTAAAAACTAAATACATGACATTGCATTACTGACGCAATGTTTTGAGGACCAAAGTGCAGTCCTTTATATGTAAAAGGAATATCTACAAGCTGTCCCTTTCATTTAAAGTTAAAGACAGACTTTAGACATTTGTCTAAGCACCAGACGCGTCACGGTTCTAAGTCCCAGTGTGGGCCCACTGAGCAACAGGTAGAACCACTAATCACAGCAGCACTGTGAACCAACAAGGAAGTGTTCACCATTACAGACATTACACCAGTGTGTCAGTTATTGGAATAAACTCGGTTTCAAGTCTTTTTTTAGTTAAAGCCTATAATATAAATATATATACACACAACTGATAACTGAAACTGAGGATATACCGTCTGTATATCCCCAGAACACAATGATTACAATGTGTTGAGGTAACAAGGGGACACTTCAAATAACAATTAGCACACTACATTCCCACCGTACGTGTCGTATGTGTCCATTATTAGTCCAGTGTGTTTGCGGATTTCCTACGGTGGGAAGAATCCTTGACACTGTGCGGGATTGTTTACCAAAACGAGGAATGCAGTTTCGCTAAACTAGTTTTGCGAGTTCAGACTACCAAATCAGCCTTCGTTTAAAAGTTATTTCCAACCGCTTTGGCAATTTTACTTACCCACCACTACGCCGGGTCCCACCATCGAATCAATCAGATATTTTATAAATAATTGTTTTCTCTCGACCGTTTCACTAAACTCTGAAGTTCCGTATTGAACGCGCCATGTCATTTGGCAGGTGTATCCAGGTGGTGGAGGTCGGTCAGGTAGAAGGCTGGGTCCTGTAATGTAGCGTTATCCCGGTCTACCGCAACGCAATTTCCGTTCCCCCCGGAGCGATAACAGCATGACAAGAATAATAACAACGATAAGTAGTATATACCTGTATTTTTGAGCGAATGTTTACACAGCAATACCCAAACACGTGGTGTAAAGGAAACGCATATATCCTAAATCGAGAAGACCCTCGCGCTTGTTAAACTGAAAGTCCCGCCCTCGCTCTCGCCAATAACGTTAATCTGGAGCATGGCATTCCAGCCGCAGTGAGAACGCTGTTACACGGCAGGTAGGCCTGTGTGTCCGTCACGTGGCCCAACGAGCTTGTGCAGGGTGGAGCTCTCAATAAAAGAACAAAAAAAAAAAAACAGAACACACCCGGATAATTATAGATAAAAACGATGAAATCATAACGTAAAAAATAAATACTGGCAATGGCAACATCTATTTCCATCTCAAAGAACACGTTACAGGAAACATTAAAACATATTAAGGTACACAGTTGAAAATAAAACTGCAAGTCACTTTATTTTAAGAGCATACTGACAAACTCTGGGGGTTTCTGGTTTAAAACACATCACCAAATAAAATCCATCAAAAAGCGCTTGACTCGAAAGTCCGACACACAAAAGATATGCCATAATATTCAGCGGCCTGTTAAATCTCTAAAATCACTTTGTCATTTGAACATTAGGGAAACATTCATTTTGGCATCCTGTGTAACCACTTCCAATAAAAGAGCATTCTTTTATTCTTTTAGAGGATTGTGTTCATCTTAGTTATGTACAAAAAGTATAAGGACGTACCACTTAATGTTTCTTTTACAATGGGCAAAGAATGTGAATCCATATTTGGTGAGATCAAACCAGTCACAAATCAAATAAAACACATTGAAAAAAAGAGGCCAAATTGTAGAATATTGTAGAATAATGTTCCATGTAGCCTTGTGGCTACATGGAACATAACAGAACATAACAAAATACATTGAAATTCGGCCATGAACAGCGCAATGAGTTCAGTATATCTTGAAGCACCATACCGAGTGCATGGGCGTGATTGTGGTCTACACAATATGGAAGCCTAATATTGACCTTTTTTTTCTGCCAAGGAATGTTATTCAGTGCTTTCAACATTTTCAAATGTTACACACAGGAATGGTATTCAAATTTAAAAAGGAGATTCAAGGCCTCAAGAGTTGCAATTAAGGCAAAATAAAGTTTTACTAAATTAATTACATCGGACACGATTTATTTATAGCCCCACTGGATATGTCAACATATACATTCAAATTAATGTCTTTTGGATCCTACTAATTATAGGACTACCCACTGTGTACTTCATTACTACATCAATGAACACAAGGAATACACAGTACTGACAGATCAAATGTATTTGTTAAAATAAGTAAATTAGAATGAAAGACTGTTAACAACTCATACATGCTTGTTCTATATTACTAGTATCCATGAAAAATGTGTATGCTGGTTTACACGAAAGAGTCAGAGGAAAAGTAATAGCAATGGGAGTTTCAGTGAAGGCATGTTTAAAACGACGTACAATTGAACACGAATAACATGAAACAACGGCAGTATATCTATCCTATCCAAATGACGAAATATAAAAAAATAAGCCTGTTCATTCACCAATGTCTCTTTTTTTCTGTTTTCAAAACAGCAGCCAACCAGATGTGTTGTCAATGCTGTGACTGTTACTGCAGACTGAGGTGAACCAACCTCTGTCCCCCAACCGCCTCCCTACATGTCCTCCGTCGGGTTGCCTTTCTCGCTGGCCTCGACTGGCGCGTCGTCCCCTTCCCCCGCCTGGCCGGCGTCGTGGCTCTCCTTCTTCCTTCTCTCTCGTTGGCGGTGTTCTGCGGGAACGTCGTCCACCACCCACGTGTGGCTCGCCGCTTTCGCTTTGTTGGGGGAACCTTTCGGGCGTCCTCGGGGGGATTTGACGGAGCCCACGGGACGCCCCCTGGGTCTGGGGCTTGCGTCGTTAGGGGCTGTGAGCTGGGCGGCCGCTTTGCGCAGATGAAACCCCCGCTTGCTCTCCACCTTGCGGGGCCGGCCTCTGGCTCTGCGGGGGGGCGGCGGGGGGCTCTCTGGAAGCTCCAGCTTGGGGTATTTGCGTGGCCTCCCCAGGGGTTTCCACACCTTAGGCCTCATCGGATCCCCGGGCGGGGGCAGGGGGTTCTTCCTCGGCCGCCCCCGTTTATGCATCTCTTTCTTTGGTCGGCCACGCCCCTTTGGCTTTGGTCCGAGCCGTTCGGTGAGGATGAAGGGGAGATTGGGTTTCCGCGGGCTTCCCTTTCGATCGGATCGATGTACAGGCGGGTAGGTTTTGTTGGGGGATCCCTTTGGTCTTCCCGGTCCCCTCTTAGCAGGCGAGGAACCATCCGGGACTCTCTGCTCTGGGCCACTGCACAGACTGCTCTGCCTGATGTCTTCCTTGGGCCTGCCCCTCCCTCTCGGAGATGACTTGAAGCCACCGTTGGAAGAGTCTTCTACAGTCTGCTTTGCAACCAGTGTGGCCTCATCTAGGCTTTTCCTGGGACTGCCACGCCCCCTTTTGGCTGGACTTTGACTGTCACAGTCGCTTGGCGACTCCCGCTCACCGCTAACTTCTCTCCTTTTTGCCCGCCTGGGCTTCTTGTTAGGAGAACCCTTGGGTCTTCCCCTCTTTCTGGGTGTGCTGGAATCACCACCCTCCTCTTCCTCATTCTTTGAACTTTCCGCTCTGCGCTTCAAAGAGCCGGATCTCTTGGGCCTTCCTCTGCCCTTCTTTGGTTGAAAGGAATTATCGAGTGAATCTTGGGTAGAAGAAGAAGAAGAAGAATTACTCTTTTGATCCTATGAGGGAAATTTGCTCTTTTCATTTAACCCAATTGTGAATTAGTGGAAATACACTCAGCACACAGTGATGGTGAGGCACTCAGTGAGGTGAAGCACACTAATCCCGAGGCAGTGAGCTGCCAACAGCGGCGCTCGTGAGCAGTGAGGGGTTAGGTGCCTTGCTCAAGGGCACTTCAGCCGTTCGTACTGGTCGGGGTTCGAACCACCAACCCTCCGGTTACAAGTCCGAAGCCCTAACCAGTAGGCCGCGGCTGCCCCCAGGTGTGGAATCTGCAGGTATTCCGAGAAGCATCTCAATGCGGCCCGCGGGAAGGCGCGGCGTGACATCACGCCCCGCCCACATCAAGGACAAGTGCATTATGGGATTGAGTGGCCCAAATAAAAGCAACAGAAGAAGAAAAAAAACGTAATTTTCTCCCACATCAAACACGTCCTGGATGTGTTTGATGTGTGTAGTGTAAGTTCTTGTATAATGTGCCCATGGTGTGTTAATGCTTTGTGTGCGTTGCGTTGTCTCTTGCCTATGTCCTTGCTCTCTGTTAACTGCTGACAGCGCCTGTAGAGCGATGTCAGGCGTTGCAGCAGGTTGGCAGAGTAGCCAGGGGGCGGGGATGCCTGGGTATCGGAAAAAAGTTACAGTTTTGTTGTCTCTTGGGTGTTTGCGGTTTAAGGATAACACTACAGCAATTTCGGCGTCCAACTCTTTCTGCACAGGAGTGATATAAAATCGAGAAAGTAGTAAATCAATATGTATTCGTGAACACTTGATACACCTTGATTTAACATAAAATATTTCACTACTGCACAACGAATGATTTGAGGGGTTCCCATGTATTATTTATAATGAAACTTAGAAAGAGTTAGGTTACAAAATCACCTGCTGGATATGGATAAAGCGATTTAACGCAAGCAAATCCCAAAATGCACTTGTCCGTGATGTGGGCGGGGCGTGATGTCACGCCGCGCCTTCCCGCGGGCCGCAGCGAGATGTACTTGGGTATTCCACACCTGCATATTCTTAGATCCTTTAGGCCTACCCTGTGCTCTCTTGGTGGGGCTGGTGGGCATCTCTACTCCTGACTCCCCCTCACTGCTTCCAGGTTCCCCCTGTCCTTCCACTGTCATCGTCATTTCCTCTTCCATAACGTGTCAGCGTTTTAAAACAAGAAACAGAACGACACCTGTAAAACACACAGAAAAATCCAAAAAGTGATGAAAACAAAACATTGAGGTAGAATGTGTCAAGAAAATACACAGTTCACCAAAATAACAGTTGCGTATTACTGTTTAAACGGACATCAAATACTGTTACGTTTTAATATATTTTTTGCAGAGGTTACGAATAACAATATATCGGTGTTTTGGCTACGAAGAACCGCCGATCTGATCCTAAACCAGCCCACATTTTATCCACCCACCCAAACCCATTTTTGCCCGCAAAATACATCGCAAAACCGCCCAATATGGCAACCCTTTAACATAGTTGCACATTACTGTTAAAACGGACATCAAATACTGTTACGTTTTAATTATTTTTTTTGCAGAGGTTACGAATACCAATATATTAATATATATATTGAAAATGAATGCGGTTATTTCCTGGACTGCCATGTTATGACGGTGGCTTTCGCTAGGGAGGGGGGTTGGTATCAAATCTATCCGACAAAAATAATATCTGTCCAGCCAACAAGGTATTCATTATCGTCTCTGTAAATGTGTAACAAATTAAAAAAAAAAAAAACATACGGAACAAATGCATATTAAATAATAACGAGGAAAATCTGCAATCAGCCACGAGTGATAAGACAGACCTTGTTCCAGAAAATAGTCCAGACCAATATCTAGGGTAGGCTATGCATTAGAGTAGATAGCGGCGTGATCAACATTTTAATTGGTATCTCACCTTCAATATTTCCACATGTTATTTTATTGCGCCAGGTTACGTTAGCTGAACTAAAACCCGAAATATATTAGTATTATTATTATTATTAGTAGTAGTATTGTTACAACGGTTTGAAATGCGACCGCTTCCGGTGGTCCGTAATATGTAGGGGGGGGTATGGAAACCAAGACCGCTCACATGGTTCCGGCTCCGCATGGCCAGAGACAACCACAACTGTATATATAGAGATTGCCAATGTGTCGTCATCAGGATGTATTCCCAGTGGGTGAACGCAAAGCGTTTTAGGAATCCACGGCGGAAAGGAAAAGGCGCCAGACTTGATTGCATGGAGAAGAACGCAGTGTTCAAGATGCCGTCTACCTGCTGTGTTATAAACTGCAATAGTCGTTCTCACGATGGAAGTGGCATAAAGTTTAAGAACGGAATATCCTTTTATCGTTTTCCAGCGTGTGAAAATAATAGTAAAAGCCATGTTTCAGAGGTGATAAAAAAAAGCGACGAATGGCATGGATAGCAGCAGTAAGGAGACCTGCGATTACCTTCGACAACACTCCAGCACACATTACGGTGTGTTCAAAGCATTTTCACAAAGGTAAGTTACACTTACTCTCTGTAATGTTATGTTGTGGGCAAATAACCAGCGTGTTTTGTTTGACTTAACCAGACCATTACATTTGACGTTAGGCCAATGTTAACTGTTAACTAGCATGCGGCTAAAAGTTACCGATCTAGCACCAGGCTACTAAAGCGTAACGTTAATCAGTTTTAAATGTTGTACATCTAGGCTACATAGCAATTTATTTGGTGACTGTGTTTGCAGGCAAACCTGCCTATGAAATGTTTGAGTGTGATCCAGACTGGGCCCTTCTCTGTACCTCGGCCATAATGAGGTCAAAGCTACGAACATAGACCCCGGTTCGAGCGGTGGAGGAGAAGAGCGACGAGGTCACAACAACATCGCTAGGGATTGAACACTGGTCCTGAGGCTGAGTTGGATAATGCAGCACCTTTATACCCAGGCCAGGTAAATAGTAAAAGAATACAATATATGTTGCCCCCTGTGTATAGCTAATCTAGATTCCTTAGGAATAGAGGTTGTGATATGACACATTTCTTTTAATTGTTACTGTCAGACAACACTACACCTGCAACTGAGATGGAAGGTCCCGTGAATCCACCCCCATCGCCAGGCACTGTCCACACCGGTCCTGAGACTGAGTTGAATGAAGACATTTGTTCCCAGGTAAATATTGGTAACAGACGCAAGTAGACTCCATATATTTTATGTCCAATGGTGTTTCTTTAACTAGACAAAGGATTGAACCTAAGTGTAAGTACCTTTCACACAGAGTTGTAGCTTTTCTGACACAAAGGCCAGTTATTCTAGGCGGTCATTTGGCATTTGGCATGCTAATGTAACAGTCTTGAAATACTTGGAGCAGCTATCAGTAACAAATGTATGGTGTAAAAGTCACATCCCTGGGTCCAGTTCTTCAAAAGTGTCATTTAGATCAAAGTGATCCAGATTGATAAATCCCATGTCTTGATGTGTGGAATCAAGGATTGCTTTTGAACTGGTCCATGATCACAGATACAAAAACATGGAATTTTCAGATCTGGATCATTTTGATCCAGATTACACTATTTTGAAAACAGTGGGCCCTGGGCATCAGGCAAGTACAGAGATTTACAGTTGATTCTTCTTATTGTTATTACAATCAGACTACTCTGCACCTGTGGCCGAGATGGAAGGACAAGCGACTCAGCCCCTTCCACCAGCCCCAGACAATGCAGGGAGAGAGGAAGATATGGAAACTGAAACATCAGGGGATGATGGTGCTCCAATGGGGAATGCAGATGAACAGCAGAAGTGTACCATGTGTGGCCTCAAGACTCAAAGAAATAATCCGCTTGCAGCAGGAGAATCGAAAACTGAAGGGAGAGCTCTCCAAACAGGCCCTGGATGAGACTTTTCTCAAAGACAATGATTCAAAGGTGAAGTACTACACTGGCCTTCCATTTTTCAGTCTATTGATGGGTGTGCTGATCGAAATCATTCCCAGTCTACCAAAAACAAAAGAAAGAAAACTCCCATTTTCAAATGCTCCTCCTGTCCCTTATGCGCTTAAGACTTGATCTGCCTGTCAAACATGTTGCACACCTCTTTCACATTAGCCGACAAACCGCATCCAATCTGTTCATTGCCAGGACACCTGCTAATGTACTGTATGCACACCTCAGCCCTTTGGTTTACAAAGTGACATTGTATACATGCAAGCATGCCACATCAGTAGAGATGTTTGGGAATCGTGTTACTGTTATTATTGACTGCTTTGAGCTTTTCATTGAAAGGGCACAAAATCTATGTGCAAAGGCACAGACATATTCAAACTACAAAAGCAGGTACACAATGAAATGTCTCATTGGCATAACACCACAAGGTACTATCTCTTTCATTTCCTACGGGTGGGGGGGACGTACCAGTGATAAGAAGATCACTGAGAACTGTGGCTTTCTGCAGAAGCTCTCGCCTGGAGACCTAGTGTTAGCGGACCGTGGATTTGATATTTAAGAAAGTGTTGCCCTTGTGGGTGCTACACTGAAAGTACCTGCCTTCACCAGGGGCCACAGCCAACTTAATGCAAAAGATGTGGAAGAGACCAGGAAGTTAGTTCATGTCAGGATCCACGTGGAGCGAGTGATAGGGTGTATGCGCTCTAAGTTTAACATATTAAATGACACAATACGCCTGGGATTTGTGGTGGCTTGTGAGGGAGAGGAAAAGACTTTGCTGGATAAAATTGTTGTTGTGTGCTGTGCTTTGACCAATATGTGTCCAAGTATTGTTGTGAAGCCGTCTTTGTTAGAATAATACACCATGCTCACATCTAATATGTAAATATGTTTTGTTTTTTTTCCAAAAGATTTTGTAATGTCACTTCTCACATGTAATGATTTTTAGCCATCTCTGTAAATAAAATACGCAAAGACTGAATGGACTTCTGCCTCCTTTATCTGTATTAAGGAAGACTTGTGCAAAATCAGTGTTCTTGGGTTGCAAACACAATTACATAACTTAAATAGTAGTAACAGTCAACTTAATTTCAGTTTCTTTACATATTTAACATGTAAATACATTTAGATGACATTTAAATTATAAAGAGTCCATAGAAAAGATAACTGGAAATGTATGAGGTAGGTAGTGGGTGATAAGTCACAGACATGTGCAAGCATTGCATTGCCATGACTCTTCTCTGGCTGGTGCGCTGCTGAGTCCCACGCAACCTAAATGGAACCACTGTATAGGACAGTTCTGATTATCGCAAGCAACCATGTCATCAAGCTCTTCAGACTGTCTGCAAAAGCACTAACACTTAATATCATGTAGTTGTATATACAGTATATGGGTGCTGGAAGTTGGGCAACAGGTTGACATCCCCTGACCAGTCGCTATGCTCGTAAGGATCGTCCTTTGATTCCCTTTATTTTCTCGTCATATCGTCTTTGCATTAGGATTTAGTTTAAGGCGGTATGGTCCGACGATATTTTCTTTAGCCCGCTGCATTTCGTACGATTATATTCTATTTTTCACACTCATGCCAGGACACCTGCTATGCAAGCCCACGTAAACATACCAAATGCACCCATAATTCTTTGCGTTCTGATGAAGTTACCGCCCACTTGGTCACACGTCTTAGCAATCTTTATCCTCACCCATTGCTTATTATACGTACATTGACATTGAGTACATCTAGAAACCATAGACAACCTTATACCTGTGTTGAGTGGGGACTTTTTGACACTATTGTTTTACATGACATTGACACAATGAATACACCGTACTGACAGTTCAAATTTATTTGTTAAAATAAGTCAATTAGAATGAAAGACTTAACAACTCATACATGCTTGTTCTATATCACTAGTATCCATGAAAAATGTGTATGCTGGTTTACACAAAAGAAAAGTAATAGCAACGAAGTAATAGCACGAATAACATGAAACAACGGCAGTATATCTATCCTATCCAAATGACAAAATATAAAAAAATAAGCCTGTTCATTCACCAATGTCTCTTTTTTTCTGTTTTCAAAACAGCAGCCAACCAGATGTGTTGTCAATGCTGTGACTGTTCCTGCAGACTCCTGAGGTGAACCAACCTCTGTCCCCTAACCGCCTCCCTACATGTCCTCCGTCGGGTTGCCTCCCTCGTCGGCATCGGCGGACGCGTCGTCCCCTTCCTCCGCCTGGCCGGCGTCGTTGCTCGCCGCTTTAGCTTTGTTGGGGGAACCTTTCGGGCGTCCTCGAGGGGATTTGACGGAGCCCAAGGGACGCCCCCTTCGTCTGGGGCTCGCGTCGTTAGGGGCTGTGGGCTCGGCGGCCCCGGGCTCGGGGGCCGCTCTGCGCAGATGAACCCCCCGCTTTTCATCCGTCTTGCGGGGCCGGCCTCTGCCTCTGGGAGGGGGCGGCGGGGGGGTCTCCGGCCTGGGGTATATGCGCGGCCTCCCCCACACCTTAGGCGTCACCGGATCCCCGGATGGCAGGTCGGCTTTCATGGGGGATCCCTTTGGTCTTCCCCGTCCCCTCTTGGCAGGCGAGGAATCATCCGGGACTCTCTGCCTGATGTCTTTCCTGGGTCTCCCTCTCGGAGATGACTTGAAGCCACCGCCATCTAGGCTTTTCCTGGGACTGCCACGCCCCTTTTTGGCTGGACTTTGACTGTCAGAGGAAGAGTCGCTTGACTCCTGCTCACTGCCAACATCTCTCCTTTCTGCCAGCGTGGGTTTCTTGTTAGGAGAACCCTTGGGTCTTCCCCTCTTTCTGGGTGTGCTGGAATCACCATCCTCCTCTTCCTCATTCTTTGAACTTTCCGCTCTGTGCTTCAAAGAGCCGGATCCCTTGGGCCTTCCTCTACCCTTCTTTGGTTGAATGGAATCATCGAGTGAAACTTGGGTAACCCACACCTGCAGATTCTTAGATCCTTTAGGCATACCCTGTGCTCTCCTGGTGGGGCTGGTGGGCATCTCTACTGCTGCCTCCTCCTCACTGCTTCCAGGTTCCCCCTGTCCTTCCACTGTCATCGTCATTTCCTCTTCCATAACGTGTCAGCGTTTTAAAACAAGAAACAGAACGACACCTGTAAAACACACAGAAAAATCCAAAAAGTGATGAAAACAAAACATTGAGGTAGAATGTGTCAAGAAAATACACAGTTCACCAAAATAACATAGTTGCATATTACTGTTAAAGTGATGCTTCGGAGTAAAATTCAACCTGAGGTAATTTCCACTAATAATCCAGCCAAATACCCCCTCAGATGCATTTTTAGCGACGTCAATATTTATCAAGTTTAGGGGTATCAGCCGAATGGCTTAGTATTGGAGTGTCCGGTACAATGTGTATATCTCGTAAATTACCCCACTAATAATGCATGGATTGTTACCCAACTTCTGTAGTAGTACATATATGGTCTGTACTCACAAAACGAGGCCTTTTAAAGTTTGTAAGTACACCAAGAGTTTATTTAAAAGAGCACTTTTCTGATAGCTTCAACTCGCTGTTGCTAAGGCTACCGCTGCGTCGACGTCTCTTCCGTCTTTCCGGATAAGTTCGTAAAAGTCCTCTTCAAAACTCACAAGTGTAAGGAAAAAGTTAGTGAATTCAACACTCCATCTAATTTCAAGTATTCAATTATTCCAGTTGTCAATACATTTCGATGGAGTGTTGAATTCACTAACTTTTTCCTTACACTTATGAGTTTTGAAGAGGACTTTTACGCACTTATCCGGAAAGACGGAAGAGACGTCGACGCAGCGGTAGCCTTAGCAACAGCTAGTTGAAGCTATCAGAAACGTGCTCTTTTAAATAAACTCCTGGTGTACTTACAAACTTTAAAATGCCTCGTTTTGTGAGTACAGACCATATATGTACTACTACAGAAGTTGGGTAACAATCCATGCATTATTAGTGGGGTAATTTACGAGATATACACATTGTACCCGACACTCCAATACTAGCCATTCGGCTGATACCCCTAAACTTGATAAATATTGACCGTCGCTAAAAATGCATCTGAGGGGGTATTTGGCTGGATAATTGGTGGAAATTACCTCAGGGTGAATTTTACTCCGAACCATCACTTTAAAACGGACATCAAATACTGTTATGTTTTATTTTATTTTTTTTGCAGAGGTTACGAATAACAATTAAGATATATTGAAAATGGATGCGGTTATTTCCTGGACTGCCATGTTGTGACGGTGGCTTTCGCTAGGGAGGGGGGTTGGTATCCAATCTATCCGACTAAAATAATATCTGTCCAATCAACAAGGTATTCATTCTCGTCTCCCTAAATTTGTAACAAATTTAAAAATAAAATAACATACGGAACAAATGCATATTAAATAATAACAAGGAAAATCTGCAATCAGCCACGAGTGATACGACAGACCGTGTTCCAGAAAATAGTCCAGACCAATATCTAGGGTAGGCTATGCATTAGAGTAGATAGCGGCGTTTTCAACATTTTAATTGGTATCTCACCTTCAATATGTCCACATGTTGTTTTATTGCGCCAGGTTACGTTAGCTGAATTAAAACCCAAAATATAAATTGTATTGTTAAGACAGTTTGATATGCGACCGCTTCCGGTGGTCTTCTTCCTCTTCTTCTGTAGAGTTTAATGGCAGTTTACATTCTGAGTGTATTACCGCCACCTACTGGACTGAGGTGTAGTTCATTTTGGGTCTTTCAAAGGACTAAATAACGTTAAAATAAATAAGTAAAATAAAATAAAGGAAAATAAATTATTCAAAACAAAACAAAAAATTCTAAATCCTACTTGCTAACTCTGTGTCCTTTATGAATGAAACTATGGAGCTATGTATGTTTCCTGTATAGGCTCGGCCAACAATGTTTCCAAGGAGAAGACTTTCTTAGCTGTAATAACCGCCCTTTTCATTCTTTCTCTTTCCCTAGAAAACCTTCTACACCTTAAAAGGACATGCTCCACATCTTCTCTCTCTCTTTACAAACTTCACAATTCCCAGATGGATGTTTATTGTTGATAAATAAATTGCTGTTTAAACCAGTGTGACCTATTCGTAATCTATTAAACCAAACCTCCTCCTGTCTATTTGTGTAACTGTTCCTTTTCCTTGTTATTTCTTGTTGCAGTTTGTATAAATGTTTACCCTTCCTTTCCTTATCCCACTCAGACTGCCACATTGCATTCACTTTTTGTTTGATTATTACCTTTATCACTGATTTACTCAGTGGAATATTTATTTGAATTTCCTCTTCTTATGTCGCCTCTTTTGCAAGTTTGTCAGCTTGTTCATTCCCTTCTATACCTTTGTGTGCCGGGACCCACACAAACTGTACTTTTCTTCCCTGTTGATTAATTTTGAACATAATTTGATTGACTTCATTCAGGAGGTCCTGTCTGCACGTTGATTCACCATTCTGAATAGCTGTAAGTGATGACATAGAATCAGAGCAGATTAGGGAGCCTTGCCTCTTCTAGCCATTGCAGTGCGATGATAATGGCTGCCATCTCAGAAGCAAAGATAGATAGATTATCTGTAGTTCACTTTTTGATAGATGTTTCAGGTTCAGGAATATACACCCCAACTCCAGTCTTACCCTCAGTATCCTTTGATGCATCTGTGTATATTTTTGCAGTATCATAATACATAGTCTCCAGATACTGCCCTACCTCATCTTTAGTTTTTATGACTATGTTAGGAGAACAAAACAACCAAGGTGGGGTTATTGCCAGAGGCAACGTTTTGCTACAAGGTATATCCTCTATCTCCAACTGCCTTGCTACTCTGTTGGCATCCCAACCAGAGCTACAGATCTGAGCCCTCCCATATTCCCAACATTCACTAAGGACCTCTTTAGTGGGGTGTGAGGCATTATGTCCTTTTAAATTGACCCAATAAGCCATACACAATTTCAGGTGCCGAAGGTTTAATGGCATTTCTTCTGTCTCTACTTGTAGTGCTGGTACAGGAGAGGTTCTAAACGCCCCACTACATATTCTTAGACTTTTGGCCTGCATTCTGTCCAGTTCTTTAATTTGTGTCTTTGATGCAGATTGGTACCCAATACATCCATAATCTAATACTGATCTAATCAGAGCTATGTATATCCTTTTAAGGGACGTTCCTGAAGCTCCCCAATTGTGCCCTGCTAAACATTTCAATGCATTTATACCTTTTTTGCATTTCTCCATCATCTTTTGAATATGTTCCTTAAACGTTAGCCTCACATCAAACCACACTCCCAGGTACCTAATAGTATTGACTTGCTTTAAAGATTGTCCATAAAAGTTCTATGGTAGGGTTTTTTCTTTTCTTTGAAAAACAAATAATTTGTGTCTTTTCCACTGATAAATGAAAACCCCATTCAAATGCCCATTTTTCAACCTTGTTAATAGCTAACTGCATTTTATCTTTAACATTTTCAATATTACGCCCTCTTATCCACAGAGCTCCATCGTCCGCATATAATGCTTTATTTACTCTCCTGTCTTCTATTGACTCAAAAATGTAATTAATCATTAGGTTAAAAAATACTGGACTGCATACACTGCCCTGAGGTGTCCCATTTTCTATAGAATAGGTCTTGGAAAAGACTTCTAATGTTCTGTCTTTTAAAAAGTCCCTAATCCAGTTGAACATCTTCCCACCAATGCTCATCCTATTCAGCTTGATCAGTAACCCCTCGTTCCTTAGCATATCATATTCTTTCTCTATATCGAATAATGTAGCCATAACTATTTCTTTATTATTTTGTGCTTTCCTAATTATATTTTCCACAAACAACAGGGTCCATTGTTGTTCGCCTACTACGGAACCCGCTCTGGTGTTTGGAGAGTATCCCTTTCTTTTCAACCTCATACATTAATCTCCTGACAACCATTCTTTCCAGCAGTTTACATAAGTTTGATGTTAATGCAATTGGTCTATAGCTTTTAACTTCAGTTTTGTCCTTTCCTGGCTTTCCAATAGGAATCACTACTGAGTGTTTCCAACACAAAGGTAATTTACCTTGCTCCCAGATCCTGTTATAAAGTTTTAAAATTCCATACTTGGCCACATCATCTATCTCCTTAATCATTTTGTAGCACACACCATCTTTCCCTGGGGAAGTATTCTTGACCCCATTTAATGTTCTCTTAAGCTCACATAATGTAAAGTTCTTATCAAGTACACTCTCACTATCTGCCTTTTTCCCTATTAATCCTTTATTTTCCTCCATTACTTTAACTCTCCAAGATACTTCTCCATCTGTTAAGTTTTTTGAGCTATGAATTTTGACAAAACCTTTTGCTAGCATCTCAGCTTTCTCTTGATTAGTCACTGCCTCTTCCTCATTATTTTTAATCACAGGTATAGAGAATTCCCTTCTAATTCCTCCCATCTTTTTAATCATGCTCCAGACATCACCCACTTTAACTTCTGCCCCGATTTTATCACAAAATTCACGCCAATACTTCCTTTTAGCTTCTCTTACTATTTGTCTGACTATTTGACTGTGCTCTTTTAAATGCTATTAAATTGGTATATGAATGGTTTGATTTAAGATTTCTGGAGGCTTTGTTTCTGTTTTTAACTGCTTCCTTGCAGTCATCTGACCACCAAGGTAACATTTTTCTTTTCCTCATACCAGAATATTTACCAATACACTCCTCCGCTGCCTCACACAATATATTTGTTATTTTTGAGTTTAATTCAAAGAGTTATACCCCCGGGGGTGCCCGAGAGGGGGGGAGGATGAGCACCCCAACAGGACGGACGTACAGGTTTTGACCCAAGCTAACGGAATTACGACTATGAGTGCAGTTTGCTTATGTGGTAAAGTCTGCAAAAACCTGCGTGGTCTTAAGATCCACCAGACCAAGATGAAATGCTTGACTGGGAGGCAAGTGGTGCAACGCACAGGACCAGTGCCTGATGAGACGCAGGAGGAGCCCAGCCCGGAGTCACCCCACAGTGCCCAGACCCTCCACACCCCACAAGCCCTACCCCAAGTCATGCAGTCAGAACACCGTCGGGTTAAGTGGCCTTCGGCCAACATGGTGAAGGAGTGGTGCCAGTTCGATGCGGATGTTGATCAGATTCTCGAAGCCACAGTCAGAGGAGATGCTGACCAGAAGTTGCGCACAATGGCCCTCATTTATCAAACGAACGTAGAAATGAGCGCAAATCTGAACGCATGATTCATCTTACGATAGGACCCACGTGAGATTTACGAAACGTGTCTTATCACACCAATCCCAGCGTACGAAGGAGCTTGGTGTTGATAAATACGGCGGCTGAGATCGATCGTAATTTACGTAACACGCCCCTATAAAAGAAGTCTCGCCCCTAACTTTTACGACATGGAGAAACATCCAACGGCAAAGAAGAGGCAGATTTTTTCAGAAACAGAAATGGAGACACTCGTGTCACTTTGTTGATGCACCCCCCCCCCCCAGGACACTCACCACTCACCCCCCTGGACATACTTTAATTATTTATAGTAATGTTATTTATTGTATTATATGGGGGTGGGGGGCAGTTGCACCCCCCACCCCCATATCCATACAATCCATGCACATTCATCTGTTGTACCCGTTCCGTTGTATTGCACTAGCGCACTATTGCACCATCTGTACACTTCTTTTATTATATTACTATTACTCGCACTACCCGACATTGTTTACATTTTTTTTTTTTTTTTTTTTTAATACTGTTTACAGCCTGTTTCTGCTGGTGTTAGTAACCGTTTACTACCTTAACGATCACTACCTCCACCTGCACTGTTTACTGTCACTTTAATAACTACCGTTAATTACCGTCACTTTAATAACTACTGCCACTTTTGATGTGTTTCAATTTTGCACTCTGCACCTTATTCTGCATTTCTGCATTTCAACCCGCACCTTTATCGCTCATTTGCACTTCTGGTTAGAACCCCAACTGCATTTCGTTGTCCCTGTACTTGTACTCTGCACAATGACAATAACATTGAATCTAATCTAATCTAATTAAGGGCAAGCAAAAAAAAACGCTTTATGGAAACAAATCACTGTTGCAGTCAACAGTGTGTCCATTGTTCAGCGGGCTACGGAAGAGGTAAATAATTAATTGAATACTTAATTAAATGTAAAATTGGTGTTAAATTGATCCATCTTAAAAAATTACACATTTGACCTATAGGCTATTGTTTGCATTGCGTTAAAGTTATTTTATTCCGAATAAGGTGAAGAAAAAGTTGTTCGACTCTTGCCATGTCTCGCCACTGTTCGCACTCGAAAAAGTTGCGTACACGAGCTCAGACCTGACGTGAGATTTAATCGCAGCCTGCGCTCACGTTCAAATTGATAAATGCCAAGCTCAACGTGGAAATGAGCGTACGTCCATTTTACGCCCGTTTTCTGTCGTACGCTCGTTTGATAAATGAGGGCCAATGAGTGCAATGATTGTCAGCATCGCCGCCGAAAGGTTTGGCACCAAGGAGCACCACCCGATCAGCGGTGCAGGGGAGCCAAACCGACGGCAGAAGAAGATCAGCCAGCTGCGGCAAGAGCTTAGACTGCTAGGACGGCAGTACAAGTAGGTAAGAGAGGAAGAGAAGGTAGGTATAGCAGAGCTCCGCAACATCGTAAGGAGGAATCTCGCGACACTCCGTCGTGCTGAATGGCACAGGAAGAGGGGGAAGGAGAGAGCCAAGAAGTGTGCCGCCTTCATTTCAGGCCCTTTCAACTTCACCAAGAAGATCCTTGGGCAGAAGCGAGGTGGACAATTGGCCTGCTCTCAAGAAGAGGTTGAAAAGTACCTCAGGGCAACTTACAGCGACAGCGCAAGGGAGCAGGATCTTGGACCCTGCAGCTTTCTGATTACACCACCAGAACCCACTTCAGCATTTAACACCAAGGAGCCAACCCTGAGAGAAGTTGAGGACATAGTCAGAGCAGCTAGATCCAACTCAGCTCCAGGTCCCAGTGGAGTACCATATGTTGTCTACAAGAGGTGCCCCAGGCTCGTGCAGCGACTGTGGAAGATCCTTAGGGTCATCTGGAGGAGGGGGAAGGTGGCTCAGCAATGGAGGCATGCAGAGGGTGAATGGATTCCGAAGGAAGAGATCTCTCGCACCATCAAGCAGTTTAGAAACATCTCACTCCTGAGTTTGGAGGGCAAGGTGTTCTTCAGCATCGTTGCCCGGCGCATGACAGAGTTCTTCCTGAAGAATGCATACATCGACACCTCTGTGCAGAAGGGGGGGATCCCAAGGGTACCAGGGTGCATTGAGCACACGGGAGTTGTTACTCAGCTCATCCGGGAGGCCTGGGAGGGCAATGGGAACCTGGCAGTTTTGTGGCTTGACCTGTCTAATGCTTATGGGTCAATTCCTCACAAACTGGTGGAGACCTCGCTTGACCGGCATCATGTTCCAGGCAAGATCAGGGACCTCATACTGGACTATTACAACTCTTTCAGTTTGAGAGTCACCTCGGGAACAGTAACATCAGCATCACATCGGCTGGAGAAAGGCATAATCACTGGGTGTACAGTCTCAGTGATTTTGTTTGCCTTGGCCAGGAACATGCTCGTTAAGTCAGCGGAGGTGGAGTGCAGAGGACCGCTCACCAAGTCAAGTGTGCGGCAGCCTCCCATCAGAGCTTTTATGGATGACCTGACAGTTACTACAACATCAGTTCCAGGCTGTAGGTGGGTTCTCCAAGGCAATGAGCGGCTCATTAACTGGGCGCGTATGGGCTTTAAGCCTGCAAAGTCCCGTTCCCTGGTGGTGAAGAAGGGGAAGGTTACAGACAAGTTCCGGTTCTCGCTGGGAGGTGTCCAGATTCCATCGGTCTCAGAGGAGCCAGTGAAGAGCCTGGGGAAGATCTTTGATGGCACCCTGAGGGACAAAGCAGCGCTCAAGGCGACCAGCAGAGAACTGGGAAACTGGGAAACTGGCGGTGGATAAGTCAGGGCTGCCAGGTAAGTATAAAGCATGGATATATCAGCATGGCATCCTGCCACGCCTCCTCTGGCCACTACTGGTCTACGATGTCCCACTAACAACAGTTGAGGGCTTCGAGCGTAAGGTAAGTAGCTTCCTTCGCAGGTGGTTGGGCCTACCAAGAAGCCTCAGCAGCATAGCCTTGTATGGGCATAAGAACAAGCTGCGACTTCCCTTCAGTAGTCTGTCCGAGGAGTTCATGGTTACCCGTGCAAGAGAGGAGCTGCTGTACAGAGACTCGAGTGACACCAAAGTCTCCTTAGCTGGGATTGAAGTGCGGACTGGTCGGAAGTGGAGAGCCCAGGAGACTGTTGAGCAAGCTGAGGCGCGGCTGCGCCTCGGTGTTCTGGTGGGAGCAGTGGCGACAGGCCGGGCAGGGCTTGGGAGCAACCCAGGACCTCGGTACAACAAGGCCCGGGGGAAGGAGAGGCGGCAGCTTATCCAGGAAGAGGTTCGAGCAGGGCTGGAGGAGACCCGCTCAAGCAAGATGGTCGGAATGAGACAACAGGGACTAGATGGGAGCAGACACTGGATAGGAAGGTTTCTTGGTCAGAGCTTTGGAAGGCAGAGCCATTCCGGATAAAGTTTTTGATCCAGTCAGTCTACGACGTCCTCCCCAGCCCATCCAACCTTTTCTGTTGGGGCCTGGCAGAAACACCTGCTTGCCCTTTGTGTCAGAGGAGAGGATCACTGGAGCACATCCTAAGCTGTTGCCCGAAAGCCCTGGGCGAGGGGCGCTATCGTTTGCGCCACGACCAGGTGCTGAAGGTGATAGCAGATACCATCTGCTCGGGGATCTCACTCAGCAAGCAGCAACAGCCAGCTAGGCATTCAATCACCTTTGTTAAATCTGGTGAGAAGCCTCAACACCGCCCAGGCCAAACAGGGGGGCTCCTGACAACCGCTAGGGACTGGCAGCTGAAGGTGGACTTGGGGAAACAGCTTAAATTCCCAGAGACCATCGCAGTGACCACACTTAGGCCGGACTTGGTTCTTATGTCAGAATCGACAAGGCAAGTGATACTGCTGGAGTTGACTGTGCCCTGGGAAGACCGGATGGAGGAGGCATTTGAGAGGAAGAGGGCCAAGTATGAGGAGCTGGCAGGCGAATGCCGGCGCAACGGATGGAAGACTCGATGCAGTCCCATTGAGGTTGGATGCCGAGGTTTCGCAGGCCAGTCACTCTGCAGGGCCCTCAAGTTGTTGGGAATAAGGGGACTGCACAGCAAGAAAGCCATCAAGAACACCACTGATGCTGCTGAGAAGGCATCAAGATGGCTGTGGATCAGGAGGGGTGATCCGTGGGCCGCACAAGTTACCTAGACACAAGCCGGGGTCTGATCACCCCCGGCTGGGTCACCTGGGCGAGGGTATCTGATGTTGAGAGACCCGAAACACCCGATGACCTCAGGTTACATCACTGATGATGTGTCTAGGTTGCACCAGAGAGTGTATATTAAACCATCAACATCACAACTCCTATCTGATATTACCTCCATCAGCTTTCCACTCACTTTATAACTATACAGCCCCTAGTTTGCCTTACTCATTTTCCATCTTGGAAACCAGTTATCTTCTAAGTGAACAGCTTCCGGTGGTCCGTAAAATGTAGGGGGGGTATGGAAACCAAGACCGCTCACATGGTTCCGGATTCGCATGGCCAGGTTTAATATACACCCTCTGGTGCAACCTAGACACATCATCAGTGATGTAACCTGAGGTCATAGGGTGTTTCGGGTCTCTCAACATCAGACACCCTCACCCAGGCGACCCAGTCGGGGGTGATCAGACCCCGGCTTGTGTCTAGGTAGCTTGTGTGGCCCATGGATCACCCCTCCTGATCCACACCCATCTTGATGCCTTCTCAGCAGCATCAGTGGTGTTTTTGATGGCTTTCTTGCTGTGCAGTCCCCTTATTCCCAACAACTGAGGGCCCTGCAGAGCGACTGACCTGCGAAACCTCAGCAAACATCTTTGACATTAGCCGACAAACCGCATCCAATCTGTTCATTGAGACTATCAATGTACTGTATGCACACCTCAGCCCTTTGGTTTACAAAGCGACATTGTATACATGCAAGCATGTCACATTAGTATGTAGAGATGTTTGGGAATCGTGTTACTGTTATTATTGACTGCTTTGAGCTTTTCATTGAAAGGGCACAAAATCTATCTGCAAAGGCACAGACATATTCAAACTACAAAAGCAGGTACACAATGAAATATCTCATTGGCATAACACCACAAGGTACTATCTCTTTCATTTCCTACGGTTGGGGGGGACGTACCAGTGATAAGAAGATCACTGAGAACTGTGGCTTTCTGCAGAAGCTCTCGCCTGGAGACCTAGTGTTAGCGGACCGTGGATTTGATATTTAAGAAAGTGTTGCCCTTGTGGGTGCTACACTGAAAGTACCTGCCTTCACCAGGGGCCACAGCCAACTTAATGCAAAAGATGTGGAAGAGACCAGGAAGTTAGTTCATGTCAGGATCCACGTGGAGCGAGTGTATGCGCTCTAAGTTTAACTTATTAAATGACACAATACACCTGGGATTTGTGGTGGCTTGTGAGGGAGAGGAAAATACTTTGCTGGATAAATTTGTTGTTGTGTGCTGTGCTTTGACCAATATGTGTCCAAGTATTGTTGTGAAGCCGTCTGTGTTAGAATAATACACCATGCTCACCTCTAATATGTAAATATGTTTTTTTTTTCCAAAAGATTTTGTAATGTCACTTCTCACATGTAATGATTTTTAGCCATCTCTGTAAATAAAATACGCAAAGACTGAATGGACTTCTGCCTCCTTTATCTGTATATATATATATCTGTATTTCTGCTTCAACTCCCGAACATGCCACCTGCAGAAGTTCTCGGACGACTCCTCCATTGTTGGATGCATCACAGACAACGAGGAGGAGGAGTACAGGGAACTGGTGAGGAACTTTGTGGGATGGTGTGACGGGAACCACCTTCAGCTCAACACAGGGAAAACCAAGGAGCTGGTGGTGGATTTCAGACGCAGGAAGAGTCCCCCATTACCGGTTTCCATAAAGGGGGAAGAGGTGGAGATGGTGGACACCTGCAAGTTCCTTGGGGTGCACCTGAACAATAAACTGGACTGGTCTGACAATACCGAGGCCCTCTACAGGAAGGGACAGAGCAGGCTGTTCTTCCTGAGGAGGCTCAGATCCTTCAATGTGTGCACTAGGCTGCTACGGATGTTCTACCAGTCGGTGGTAGCCAGTGTCACCTTCTTCGCCGTCGTGTGCTGGGGAGGAGGCATCGGGAGCGGTGGGGCCAGTAAGCTGAACAAGCTGGTGAGAAGGGCGAGCTCCGTGGTGGGGATGAAGCTGGACTGTGTGGAGGCGGTGACAAAGAGGAGGATGAGGGGAAAGCTGCAGGCGATCCTGGACAACCCCTCTCACCCTCTCTACGCCGAGCTGAGGCAACTCAGGAGCACGTTCAGCCATAGGCTCACTCAGCCACGTGCTTCAAAGCGCTTGGGGGGCTCTTTCATCCCATCGGCTATCAGGCTCTACAATACCTCAACCAGCCGCTCCCAACGTCTCGGAAGCGCCAGCACCACCAGATAATGGATTTGTATACCACACCACACACCCCAGACTGTTTTCTAGCCATTTTCATCTATGTCTGTTCATCCCATTGATAACCACTGTCCATCTGTCATCTTTCATTGCATGCACCAGGCTGCTACGGATGGTCTACCAGCCTGCGGTGGCCTGTGTCACCTTCTTCACTGCCGTGTGCTGGGGAGGAAGCATTGGGAGCGGTGGTGCCAGGAAGCTGTACAAGCCGGGGAGGACGGCGAGCTCTGCAGTGGGGATGAAGCCGGACTGTGTGGAGGCGGCGACAGTGAGGAGGACGAGGGGAAAGCTGCTGGAGACCCGGAACTACCCTCTCAGCCTCACTATGCCGAACTGAAGCAACTCAGGAACACGTTCAGCCACATGCTCACCCACATCTTGCACCTTGCACTTTCCGCATATTTGCACTATCTATCTACTTTGCATTTTGCACCATAAACAGCTATCAAGGACACTAGTATGCATACAGGTTCTCACTCGTCACCGACCTGACTTAAGAGCTCGTATTTAATCTAATTTATTGTTTATTGTTTATTGTGTATTGACTTAGCCAGGCTCTTACTGCACATCTATCCCCTGTACTGCTGGTCACTGTGAATTTCTCCTAAGGGGGATTAATAAAGGAATATCTTATCTTATCTTATCTTATTAAGGAAGAATTGTGCAAAATCAGTATTCTTGGGTTGCAAACACAATTACATAACTTAAATAGTAGTAACAGTCAACTTAATTTCAGTTTCTTTACATATTTGACATGTAAATACATTTAGATGACATTTAAATTATAAAGAGTCCATAGAAAAGATAACTGGAAATGTATGAGGTAGGTAGTGGGTGATAAGTCACAGACATGTGCAAGCATTGCCATGATTCTTCTCTGGCTGGTGCGCTGCTGAGTCCCACGCAACCTAAATGGAACCACTGTATAGGACAGTTCTGATTATCGCAAGCAACCATGTCATCAAGCTCTTCAGACTGTCTGCAAAAGCACTAACACTTAATATCATGTAGTTGTATATATATGGGTGCTGGAAGTTGGGCAACAGGTTGACATCCCCTCACCAGTCACTATGCTCGTAAGGATCCAGTCCTTTGATTCCCTTTATTTTCTCGTCATATCGTCTTTGCATTAGGATTTAGTTTCAGGCGGTACGGTCCGACGATATTTTCTTTAGCCCGCTGCATTTCGTACAATTATATTCTATTTTTCACACTCATGCCAGGACACCTGCTATGCAAGCCCACGTAAACATACCAAATGCACCCATAATTCTTTGCGTTCTGATGAAGTTACCGCCCACTTGGTCACACGTCTTAACAATCTTTATCCTCGCCCATTGCTTATTATACGTACATTGACATTGAGTACATCTAGAAACCATAGACAACCTTATACCCGCGTTGAGTGGGGATTTATTGACACTGTATTGTTTTACATGACATTGACACAATGAATACACCGTACTGACAGTTCAAATTTATTTGTTAAAATAAGTCAATTAGAATGAAAGACTTAACAACTCATACATGCTTGTTCTATATCACTAGTATCAATGAAAAATGTGTATGCTGGTTTACACAAAAGAAAAGTAATAGCAATGCGAGTTTCACTGAAGGCATGTTTAAAACGTTGTACAATTGAACACGAATAACATGAAACAACGGCAGTATATCTATCCTATCCAAATGACAAAATATAAAAAAATAAGCCTGTTCATTCACCAATGTCTCTTTTTTTCTGTTTTCAAAACAGCAGCCAACCAGATGTGTTGTCAATGCTGTGACTGTTCCTGCAGACTCCTGAGGTGAACCAACCTCTGTCCCCCAACCGCCTCCCTACATGTCCTCCGTCGGGTTGCCTCCCTCGTCGGCATCGGCGGACGCGTCGTCCCCTTCCTCCGCCTGGCCAGCGTCGTTGCTCGCCGCTTTAGCTTTGTTGGGGGAACCTTTCGGGCGTCCTCGAGGGGATTTGACGGAGCCCAAGGGACGCCCCCTTCGTCTGGGGCTCGCGTCGTTAGGGGCTGTGGGCTCGGCGGCCCCGGGCTCGGGGGCCGCTCTGCGCAGATGAACCCCCCGCTTTTCATCCGTCTTGCGGGGCCGGCCTCTGCCTCTGGGAGGGGGCGGCGGGGGGGTCTCCGGCCTGGGGTATATGCGCGGCCTCCCCCACACCTTAGGCGTCACCGGATCCCCGGATGGCAGGTCGGCTTTCATGGGGGATCCCTTTGGTCTTCCCCGTCCCCTCTTGGCAGGCGAGGAATCATCCGGGACTCTCTGCCTGATGTCTTTCCTGGGTCTCCCTCTCGGAGATGACTTGAAGCCACCGCCATCTAGGCTTTTCCTGGGACTGCCACGCCCCTTTTTGGCTGGACTTTGACTGTCAGAGGAAGAGTCGCTTGACTCCTGCTCACTGCCAACATCTCTCCTTTCTGCCAGCGTGGGTTTCTTGTTAGGAGAACCCTTGGGTCTTCCCCTCTTTCTGGGTGTGCTGGAATCACCATCCTCCTCTTCCTCATTCTTTGAACTTTCCGCTCTGTGCTTCAAAGAGCCGGATCCCTTGGGCCTTCCTCTACCCTTCTTTGGTTGAATGGAATCATCGAGTGAAACTTGGGTAACCCACACCTGCAGATTCTTAGATCCTTTAGGCATACCCTGTGCTCTCCTGGTGGGGCTGGTGGGCATCTCTACTGCTGCCTCCTCCTCCTCACTGCTTCCAGGTTCCCCCTGTCCTTCCACTGTCATCGTCATTTCCTCTTCCATAACGTGTCAGCGTTTTAAAACAAGAAACAGAACGACACCTGTAAAACACACAGAAAAATCCAAAAAGTGATGAAAACAAAACATTGAGGTAGAATGTGTCAAGAAAATACACAGTTCACCAAAAAAACATAGAAAACGGACATCAAATACCGTTACGTTGTAATATATTTTTTGCAGGTTACGAATAACAATATATTAGGATATATTCAAAATCGATGCTGTTATTTCCTGGACTGCCATGTTGTGACGGTGGCTTTCGCTAGGGAGGGGGGTTGGTATCAAATCTATCCGACTAAAATAATATCTGTCCAGTCAACAAGGTATTCATTCTCGTTTCTCCAATTTAAAAATAAAATAACATACGGAACAAATGCATATTAAAAAATAACGAGGAAAATCTGCAATCAGCCACGAGTGATACGACAGACCGTGTTCCAGAAAATAGTCCAGACCAATATCTAGGGTAGGCTATGCATTAGAGTAGATAGCGGCGTGATCAACATTTTAATTGGTATCTCACCTTCAATATTTCCACATGTTGTTTTATTGCGCCAGGTTACGTTAGCTGAATTAAAACCCAAAATATAAATTGTATTATGACGACGGTTTGATATGTGACCGCTTCCGGTGGTCCGTAACATATAGGGGGGGTATGGAAACCAAGACCGCTCACATGGTTCCGGATTCGCATGGCCAGAGACAACCGTATCCTCGCGATTGCTTATTATACATACATTGACATTGAGTACATCTAGAAACCATAGACAACCTTACACCTGCGTTGAGTGGGGATTTATTGACACTGTATTGTTTTACATTGTGTTGACACAATGAATACACCGTACTGACAGTTCAAATGTATTTGTTAAAATAAGTAAATTAGAATGAACGACTGTTAACAACTCATACATGATTGTTCTATATCACACTAGTATCCATGAAAAATGTGCATGCTGGTTTACACAAAAGAAAAGTAATAGCAATGTGAGTTTCAGTGAAGGCATGTTTAAAACGTTGTATAATTGAACACGAATAACATGAAACAACGGCAGTATATCCATCCTATCCAAATGACAACATAGGGCCTATAAAAAATAAGCCTGTTCATTCATCAATGTATCTTTTTTTCTGTTTTCAAAACAGCATTCAACCAGATGTGTTGTCAATGCTGTGACTGTTACTGCAGACTGAGGTGAACCAACCTCTGTCCCCCAACCGCCTCCCTACATGTCCTTCGTCGGGTCGCCTCTCTCGTCGGCCTCGGCGGGCGCGTCGTCCCCTTCCTCCGCCTGGCCGGCGTCGTGGCTCTCCTTCTTCCTTCTCTCTCGTTGGCGGTGTTCTGCGGTAGGGATGGGCGATAGGCCTAAAATCCATATTGGGATATACATTGCAGCCTCTTGCGATAACGATACATATCACGGTATGTAAATTATAAAAGAACCATTTCAGAACAGGTTACATAGACCCTAAGGAATATAGTTGTATAGTTAATGGTCAGGCTAAGGAAAGGCTCCATGGTACGGCTCGACCACAGGTTCCGTTGTAGTGCCAAAGTATTTCAACTCACACGGCTATTTTTCAACCTCTTCACGGAGCTCGGCATACAATTTTGCCATCTCTGTTTCTGTAAAGTATATGCGGTTTGGCACCTCGTATCGTGGATCAATAACTCTGATCATGGCTGTAAAGCCGCGTTTCTCTACCATTATGGGCTCTTCCTATTGTAAGGAGTACCTTTTGAAGATGAGTGTTGATGAAGATGACGATGATGCGTTGCACCCATAGACATCTTATAACGTAGAGACGCAGGCTGCTACGCGAGAAATTCGGCCGCCAGCTTGGAGTGGGGATGAGGAGCCGGCGAGCAGCATTTGAAAGCAACAGTTGACAGGTAGCGTCTACAGAAGAAAACAAGGATGCCGGGCTGGTGTTCAGCGTATTCCTGCTCAAATGAGCGGACCGTCGAAAATAGGAATCGGGGGATTACTTTTCACAAGTAAGATTTAACACTATTACTATTACTATTGGTTGTATTATATTACCACAGAGTTGAGAAGGAGTAGCTACTGAAATCGTAGCCAGCTAGGCTAACAATCAAGAGTATCACCGTAATAGAATTGCTTGTCAATTAAATGAATGAAATGAAGAAATGACATACTTGAACAACATAAAGTTGAAATAGATGATGAAGATAAAGACTGTAAAAGCCAACAGGGGTAAAAGTTAGGACCACAGTCCAGATTGTGTAGAAGGGGGGGGGGGGGTATTGTATCTCCCTCTGTCTCTCACTCAACTCTCCCTCTTACCTCTTCTCTCTGTCGTGTCATTCAACTCCCTCTTCTCCCTCTCTTAACTCTCCCTCTCTTGCCTTTTCTCTCTATAGTGTAACACTATATTGTCCCATTGATACTTATTCATTCTAACCATCATGAAACTTATATTAATACTAACCCACTCTAGTCTATATATCTCGCTCTCTTCCCCCTTACCTCACTTGTGAGGTAAACCATTACCATTCATCAGCCATCCTTGTATTTGGCCCTCATCACACCTGAAGTCCCATCCTATGACTGCCCTACCATCGCCTGTTGCTGTCCCCTTGACCGGATTCCTGGCCTGCACTACCTAGCGATCCACTACTGCCCTATGGCAATTCATCCCAACAGGACTATTTGAACTTTCTGACACTAAATGGGATTCATTAATTTATCATGCATACAAACCTTACTGCCCTGTAACTGACCCTAGGCAGATGGGTCAGGCCCCTGAGTCGTGGATCTACTTGAGGTTTCTTCCTGTATGTATCTCCAATTATAGGGAGTTTGTCCTCGCCCCTGTTACTCCTGGGCTCTCTCTGAATGTTCAACACTGTAAAGCGCCATGAGTCAATTCAATTTATAGAGCGCCATGGCGCTCTATAAATTGAATTGACTGGCATTTTAACTTGTGTATAATTCCCTTTTTTTATTGATGTATTTGCACTTTAAATTTTGCTGAATTCAACAAAGCAAATAAATTAAGTTAAAACTTAGTTCTCCGGCCCCAATTCGTCTTTGTAAGGAAATGTTCTATTTTGTCTTTATTATTTTTTCAGAATGCACCAGAATGCTTCATTTGTATGTGAAAATCACAAAAAAATCTTTATGCAGTTTCCCTCAGGGATTATTAAAGTACGTCTGTCTGTCTGTCTGTCTGTCTACCCCCCTAAAGGGGTTTAGTTTTCCACCTTTCGGCCACCTAAAACAAAATTCACCAACCGCCACTGATTATGATGCATTCTCATTTTAGGTATAAGACAATACTTTCTTAACAGTATAATTGTAACCTGAATAAGTCGCTCAAGTAACAATATTCAAATACTAACATTGTTGGGTAAGACAGGATTTGGTTTTATTCTGAATCCAGTTAAACAGATTGGTGGTTTTAGCTGATATGAAAACGTTCAGGTGTTTATGTTCATGTTTAAGTAGCCTATTTGGCAGACGCTTTCATCCAAAGCGACATACATAAAAAATACACATAAAACAATCACTGTAAACATTATAATAATTTAAGGAAAGAATGTTGTTAATACAAAATATCAATACAAGTGTCAAGACAGAATAAACTCTTTGCTGCTGCAGCAACAGTCAAGAGATACAGTCTATAGCTCCCTAAGATATAGAAATCTAATGTATTCATACATTGTTTATGTATGATATACATAGCCTATATGTATATATATATAACCTAATCATATTGTTTCTTCAACTTAAACATACCTTATGCAATTTCCCTCAGGGATCAATAAAGTATGTCTGTCTGTCTAACCCTTCCCCCCCCCCCCCTTCTCGGGGATTATGTGCCCAGTGTTGATCTCGGACGTCTGGTCACTTATAGCATATAGGAATATTCTATTACTGTTAAACCAACTATTAGTAATAAAACACGCCAAAACACGTGTTTTTTATCATAGCTAAACGTATGACAAAAAACTTCGTGAAAATCAGTGATATTCAGTGAGGTAAGATTAATTAAATGCGCTGACAGTTCATTTCTCCTGTCAAATGAATTACACTGAGTGTAGCGGATCACCACTCCAAGATGGCGGCCCCGCGTCTTGTCAGCCCAGTGGGCAGTAGCGCTCGATGCATCTATGCTAATATGATGTCCATGGGGCGGATCACCACTCCAAGATGGCGGCCCCGCGTCTCGTCAGCCCAGTGGGCAGTAGCGCTCAATGTTGCGTCTATGAGATAGGATGTCTATGTTTGGTTGCAGCTGGTGGCTCTAAATGTCGCGGTAGATTGCGTCATGAACATGCGTTATCAAAGTCATAGTAGCTTTATTGTCAATTCCTTCAAATATCAAGACATACAAAGGACGTTTCTGATCCTCCCACAGTGAACAGATGAACATGCAGGACAAGACAGTCCTACTACCGAATCTAAATACTAAAACTAAAGTAAGAATTCCTACAGATAAGACCGAAAGATAAAAAAGACAATACAAGTAGTAAAAATAGTAGTAAATAGTAAAATAGTAGTAAAAAAAATATCGCGATAGAGCATATAATTAAAACCACGCCTTTTTTATAGTTTAAAATCATATATTGTGCATTACTATTCTGCTGGAACGTTATCCACCACCCACGTGTGGCTCGCCGCTTTCACTTTGTTGAGGGAACCTTTCGGACGTCCTCAAGGGGCGTCTTTGACGGAGGCCACGGGACGCCCCCTGGGTCTGGGGCTCGCGTCGTTAGGGGCTGTGGGCTCGGCGGCCGCTCTGCGCAGAGGAAAGCCCCGCCTTTTCTTCACCTTGCGGGGCCGGCCCCTGCCTCTGGGGGGGAGCGGCGGCGGGGTCTCCGCCTTGGGGTATATGCGCGGCCTCCCCAGCGGCTTCCACACCTTAGGCCTCACCGGATCCCTGGGCGGCAGGTAGGTTTTCTTGAGGGATCCCTTTGGTCTTCCCCGTCCCCTCTTGGCAGGCGAGGCACCATCCAGGACTTTCTGCCTGATGTCTTTCCTGGGTCTGCCCCTCCCTCTCGGAGATGACTTGAAGCCACCGCCATCTAGGCTTTTCCTGGGACTGTCACGCCCCTTTTTGGCTGGACGTTGACTGTCAGAGGGCTCACTGCCAACATCTCTCCTTTCTGCCAGCCTGGGTTTCTTGTTAGGAGAACCCTTGGGTCTTCCCCTCTTTCTGCGTGTGCTGGAATCACCATCCTCCTCTTCCCCATTCTTTGAACTTTCCGCTCTGCGCTTCAAAGAGCCGGATCTCTTGGGCCTTCCTCTGCCCTTCTTTGGTAGAATGGAATTATCGAGTGAAACTTGGGTAGAAGAAGAAGAAGAAGAATTACTCTTTTGATCCCGTGACGGAAATTTGGTCTCTGCATTTAACCCAATCGTGAATTAGTGAAAATACACTCAGCACACAGTGAGGTGAAGCACACTAATCCCGAGCTGCCAACAGTGGCGCTCGAGGAGCAGCGAGGGGTTGGGTGCCTTGCTCACAGGCACTTCAGCCGTTCGTACTGGTCGGGGTTCGAACCGGCAACCCTTTGGTTACAAGTCCGAAGCCCTAACCAGTAGGCCGCGGCTGCCCCCAGGTGTGGAATCTGCAGGTATTCCACACCTGCAGATTCTTAGATCCTTTAGGCCTACCCTGTGCTCTCTTGGTGGGGCTGGTGGGCATCTCTACTGCTGCCTCCTCCTCACTGCTTCCAGGTTCCCCCTGTCCTTCCACTGTCATCGTCATTTCCTCTTCCATAACGTGTCAGCGTTTTAAAACAAGAAACAGAACGACACCTGTAAAACACACAGAAAAATCAAAAAAGTGATGAAAACAAAACATTGAGGTAAGGGTTGCCAGATGCCAGAAAGGTTTTCCAGCCCAAAACCTCCTCAAAAACCGCGAGATTGCACAAAAACCCGCCCTTTAAAAAAAAAAACCAACCATTTAATATGGTTCAATGTTGTGATGTATTGTGTTTAGTTATCACAAATGTGTTACAATTTTAGCCGTATGTCACTTGTATGCAGCATTAAATTCAAAATGATTCTTAACCCTCGTCATGTTGTCTGTTATGATGGGCTATTTTGTGCTTGGCCGCATGAGCCACTACTTTTCAGAAGAAACGACAGAGGTCAGACTGCCGACACTGCCATCTTCACGCGAGGTGCTCTAGTTCTAGTCGATGCAACATTGCAGCCACAGAAAACTGCAAGATTCTTATGTGCATATTAAGAATAATGAGATGTAACATTGTAGCCATTTTACACGCTCAAGATGTGGTTCCAGACGCAACGTTACGTTCGGCCTCTGAACCAGCCCCAGCTCTGAACATAACAGAGGCTACTTACTACATATTGTGTCAGCACAGAGAGAGGTTTGTCTTGTTTGATCCGATGTGTCGGTGTTTTGGCTACGAAAAAACGCCGATCTGATCCTTAACCAGCCCAAATTTTATCCACCCGCCCAAACCCATTATTGCCCGCAAAATACATTTCAAAAATTGGGCGGGAAACCGCCCAATCTGGCAACCCGTCAAGAAAATACAGTTAACCAAAAAACATACTTGCATATTACTGTTAAAACGGACATCAAATACTGTTACGTTTTAATATATTTTTTGCAGAGGTTGCGAATAACAATATATGAAGATATATTGAAAATGAATGCGGTTATTTCCTGGACTGCTATGTTGTGACGGTGGCTTTCGCTAGGGAGGAGGTTTGGTATCAAATCTATCCGACTAAAATAATATCTCTCCAGTCAACAAGGTATTCATTCTCGTCTCTGTAAATGTGTAACAAATTTAAAAATAAAATAACATACGGAACAAATGCATATCAAATAATAATAACGAGGAAAATCTGCAATCAACCACGAATGAAAAGACAGACCGTGTTCCAGAAAATACTCCAGACCAATATCTAGGGTAGGCTATGCATTAGAGTGATAGCGGCGTGATCAACATTTTAATTGGTATCTCACCTTCAATATTTCCACATGTTGTTTTATTGCGCCAGGTTACGTTAGCTGACTTAAAACCCAAAATATAAATTGTATTGTTACGACGGTTTGAAATGTGACCGCTTCCGGTGGTCCGTAAGATGTAGGGCGGGTATGGAAACCAAGACCGCTCACATGGTTCCGGATTCGCATGGCCAGAGACAACCGTATCCTCGCCCATTGCTTATTATACATACATTGACATTGAGTACATCTAGAAACCGTAGACAACCTTACACCTGCGTTGAGTGGGGATTTATTGACACTGTATTGTTTTACATTGTGTTGACACAATGAATGCACCGTACTGACAGTTCAAATGTATTTGTAAATTAGAATGAAAGACTTAACAACTCATACATGCTTGTTCTATATCACTAGTATCCATGAAAAATGTGTATGCTGGTTTACACAAAAGAAAAGTAATAGCAATATGAGTTTCCGTGAAGGCATGTTTAAAACGTTGTACAATTGAACACGAATAACATGAAACAACGGCAGTATATCCATCCTATCCAAATGACAACATGGGGCCTATAAAAAGTAAGCCTGTTCATTCATCAATGTATCTTTTTTTCTGTTTTCAAAACAGCAGCCAACCAGATGTGTTGTCGATGCTGTGACTGTTACTGCAGACTCCTGAGGTGAACCAACCTCTGTCCCCCAACCGCCTCCCTACATGTCCTTCGTCGGGTTGTCTCTCAGGTCGGCCTCGACTGGCGCGTCGTTCCCTTCCTCCGCCTGGCCGGCGTCGTGGCTCTCCTTCTTCCTTCTCTCTCGTTGGCGGTGTTCTGCGGTAGGGATGGGCGATATGGCCTAAAATCCATATTGGGATATACATTGCAGCCTCTTGCGATAACGATACCGATATGTAAATGATAAAAGAACCATTTCAGAACAGGTTACATAGACCCTAAGGAATATAGTTGTATAGTTAGTTAATGGTCAGGCTGAGGAAATGCTCCATGGTACGGCTCGACCACAGGTTCCGTTGTAGTGGCAAAGTATTTGAAGTCACACGGCTCTTTTTCATCCTTTTCACGGAGCTCGGCATACAATTTTGCCATCTCTGTTTCTGTAAAGTATATGCGGCTTGGCACCTCGTATCGTGGATCAATAGTTCTGATCATGGCTTTAAAGCCGCGTTTCTCTACCATTGTGGGCTCCTCCTAATGTAAGGAGTACCTTTTGAAAATGAGTGTTGATGAAGATGACGATGATGCGTTGCACCCATAGACATCTTATAACGTAGAGACGCAGGCTGCTACGCGAGAAATTCGGCCGCCAGCTTGGAGTGGGGATGAGGAGTCGGCGAGCAGCATTTGAAAGCAACAGTTGACAGGTAGGGTCTACAGAAGAAAACAAGGATGCCGGGCTGGTGTTCAGCGTATTCCTGCTCAAATGAGCGGACCGTCGAAAATAGGAATCGGGGGATTACTTTTCACAAGTAAGATTTAACACTATTACTATTGGTTGTATTATATTACCACAGAGTTGAGAAGGAGTAGGCCTACTGAAATCGTAGCCAGCTAGGCTAACAAACAAGAGTATGACCGTAATTGAATTGCTTGTCAATGAAATGAATGAAATGAAGAAATGACATCAATAGATGATGAAGATAAAGATTGTAAAAGCCAACAGGGGTAAAAGTTAGGACCACAGTCCAGATTGTGTAGGGGGGGCGGGGGTGGGGGGGTATTAGCGCTCGCTAACTAGACAATCAGATGGACAGTGGCTATACATTCTAGCTAGTCTAGCTTTCCTATGGTGGCATCATGCCTTCAGTGTGCATATTGTATCTCCCTCTGTCTCTCTCTCAACTCTCCCTCTTACCTCTTCTCTCTGTCATGTCGTTCAACTCCCTCTTCTCCCTCCCCCTCTCTCTCTCTCTCAACTCTCCCTCTCTTGCCTTTTCTCTTTATAGTGAAACACTATATTGTACCATTGATACAATTATTAATACTAACCATTATGAAACTTATAGCAATACTAACCCACTCTATATATCTCGCTCTCTTCCCCCTTACCTCACTTGTGAGGTAAACCATTACCATTCATTAGCCATCCTTGTATTTGGCCCTCATCGCACCTGAAGTCCCATCCTATGACTGCCCTACCATCGCCTGTTGCTGTCCCCTTGACCGGATTCCTGGCCTGCACTACCTAGCGATCCACTACTGCCCTATGACAATTCCCAATAGCTATGACAATTCATCCCAACAGGACTATTTGAACTTTCTGACACTAAATGGGATTCATGCATTATCATACTGGTTATGTAACCATCCTACATCTTTGTTACATACACCCCCGGTGGCTCTAAACACCATGTTCTATTCTCTACACCTAACTAACCTATTAATTTATCATGTATACAAACCTTACTGCCCTGTAACTGACCCTAGGCAGATGGGTCAGGCCCCTGAGTCGTGGATCTACTTGAGGTTTCTTCCTGTATGTATCTCCAGTTATAGGGAGTTTGTCCTCGCCCCTGTTACTCCTGGGCTCTCTGAATGTTCAACACTGTAAAGCGCCATGAGGGTAATGTTATGGCACTCTATAAATTGAATTGACTTGAATTTTAACTTGTGTATAATTCCCATTTTTTATTGATGTATTTGCACTTTAAATCTTGCTGAATTCAACAAAGCAAATAAATTAAGTTAAAACTTAGTTCTCCGGCCCCATTCGTCTTTGTAAGGAAATGTTCTATTTTGTCTTTATTATTTTGTCAGAATGCACCAGAATGCTTAATTTGTATGTGAAAATCACAAAAAAATCGTTTGGGGGGGAGGATGACCCCAGACCCCCCTAAAGGGGTTTAGTTTTCAACTTTTCAGCCCCACCTAAAACAAAATTCACCAACCGCCACTGATTATGATGCATTCTCATTTTAGGTATAAGACAATACTTTCTTAACAGTATAATTGTAACCTGAATAAGTCGCTCAAGTAACAATATTCAAATACTAACATTGTTGGGTAAGACAGAATTTGGTTTTATTCTGAATCCAGTGAAACAGATTGGTGGTTTTAGCTGATATGAAAACGTTTAGGTGTTTATGTTCATGTTTAAGTAGCCTATTTGGCAGACGCTTTTATCCAAAGCGACATACATAAAAAACAATCACTGTAAACATTATAATTTAAGGAAAGAATGTTGTTAATACAAAATATCAATACAAGTGTCAAGACAGAATAAACTCTTTGCTGCTGCAGCAACAGTCAAGAGATACAGTCTATAGCTCCCTAAGATATAGAAATCTAATGTATTCATACATTGTTTATGTATGATATACATAGCCTATATGTATATATATATAACCTAATCATATTGTTTCTTCAACTTAAACATACCTTATGCAATTTCCCTCAGGGATCAATAAAGTATGTCTGTCTGTCTGACCCTTCCCCCCCCCCCACCCTTCTCGGGGATTATGTGCCCAGTGTTGATCTCGGACGTCTGGTCACTTATAGCATATAGGAATATTCTATTACTGTTAAACCAACTATTAGTAATAAAACACGCCAAAACACGTGTCCTTTATCATTCTAAACGTATGACAAAAAACTTCGTGAAAATCAGTGAGGTAAGATTAATTAAATGCGCTGACAGTTCATTTCTCCTGTCAAATGAATTACACTGAGTGTAGCGGATCACCACTCCAAGATGGCGGCCCCGCGTCTCGTCAGCCCAGTGGGCAGTAGCGCTCAATGTTGCGTCTATGCTAATGGTTGCAGCTGGTGGCTCTAAATGTCGCGGTAGATTGCGTCATCAAAGTCAAAGTAGCTTTATTGTCAATTCCTTCACATATCAAGACATACAAAGGAATGGAGAGGACGTTTCTCATCCTCCCACAGTGAACAGATGAAGTGCACAGGCACAACATGCAGGACAAGACAGTCCTACTACCAAATCTAAATACTAAAACTAAAGTAAGCATTCCTGCAGATAAGACAGAAAGATAAAAAAGCCAATACAAGTAGTAAAAATAGTAGTAAATAGTAAAATAGTAGTAAAAAAAATATCGCGATAGAGCATATAATTAAAACCTCTATCGTAGGCCTTTTTTATTGTTTAAATCATATATTTTGCGTTACTCTGACGGAACGTCGTCCAGCACCCACGTGTGGCTCGCCGCTTTCGCTTTGTTGAGGGACCCTTTTGGACTTCTTCCCGGGGCGTCCCCTAGGGCGCCTTCTCTCGTCGGCCTCGGCGGGCACGTCATCCCCTTCCTCTGCTTGGCTTGCGTCGTCCCCTTCCTCCTCCTGGCCGGCGTCGTCCCCTTCCTCCGCCTGGCCGGCTTCATCTTGGCTCTCCTCCTCACTTCTCTCTTCTTGGTCGTCTTCTGCGGGAACGTCGTCCACCGCCGCTTTAGCTTTGTTGGGGGAACCTTTCGGGCGTCCTTGAGGGGATTTGACGGAGCCCAAGGGACGGCCCAAGGGACGGCCCCTTCGTCTGGGGCTCGCGTCGTTAGCGGCTTTGGGCTCGACGGCCCCGGGCTCTGGGGCCGCTCTGCGCAGATGAACCCCCCGCCTTTCTTCTGTCTTGCGGGGCCGGCCTCTGCCTCTGGCGGGGGGCGGCGGGGGGGTCTCCAGCTTGGGGTATTTGCGCGGCCTCCCCCACACCTTAGGCGTCACCGGATCCCCGGACGCCGGGTCGGTTTTCATGGGGGATCCCTTTGGTCTTCCCCGTCCCCTCTTGGCAGGCGAGGAACTACCCGAGACTTTCTGCTTGATGTCTTTCACGGGTGTCCCTTTCGGAGCTGACTTGTACCTTTTCCAGGGACCGTCTTGCTTCTTTTTGGCTGGACTTTGACTGTCAGAGGAAGATTCGCTTGGCGACTCCTGCTCACTGCTAACTTCTCTCCTTTCTGACAGCTTGGGTTTCTTGTTAGGAGAACCCTTGGGTCTTCCCCTCTTTTTGGGTGTGCTGGAATCACCATCCTCCTCTTCCTCATTCTTTGAACTTTCCGCTTTGCGCTTGGGCCTTCCTCTGCCCTTCTTTGGTGAATCTTGGGTAGAAGAAGAAGAAGAATTACTCTTTTGATCCCGTGAGGGAAATTTGGTCTCTGCATTTAACCCAATTGTGAATTAGTGGAAATACACTCAGCACACAGTGATGGTGAGGCACACAGTGAGGTGAAGCACACTAATCCCGAGGCAGTGAGCGGCCAACAGCGGCGCTCGGGTAGCAGTGAGGGGTTGGGTGCCTTGCTCACAGGCTCACTTCAGCCGTTCGTACTGGTCGGGGTTCGAACCGGCATCCCTTCGGTTACAAGTCCGAAGCCCTAACCAGTAGGCCGCGGCTGCCCCCAGGTGTGGAATCTGCAGGTATTCCACACGTGCATATTCTTAGATCCTTTAGGCCTACCCTGTGCTCTCTTGGTGGGGCTGGTGGGCATCTCTACTCCTGCCTCCTCCTCACTGCTTCCAGGTTCCCCCTGTCCTTCCACTGTCATCGTCATTTCCTCTTCCATAACGTGTCAGTGTTTTAAAACAAGAAACAGAACGACACCTGTAAAACACACAGAAAAATCAAAACAGTGATGAAAACAAAACATTTAGGTAAGGGTTGCCAGATGCCAGCAAGGTTTTCCAGCCCAAAACCTCCTCAAAAACCCGCCTTTTTTCTTTATTTTTAACCATTTAATATGGTTCAATGTGTTGCAATTTTAGCCGTATGTCACTTGTATGCAGCATTAAATTCAAAATGATTCTTAACCCTCGTCATTTTGTCTGTTATGATAGGCTATTTTGTGCTTGCCCGCATGAGCCACTACTTTTCAGAAGCCACGACAGAGGTCAGACTGCCGACACTGCCATCTTCACGCGAGGTGCTCTAGTTCTAGTCGATGCAACATTGTAGCCACAGAAAACCGCAACATTCTGATGAGTTAGAATAATTAGTTGCAATATTGTAGCCACTGAAAACCGCAAGATTTTACCCGCTCCTGCGGGTAAAATCCCGCTCCTTTTTTTTACCCGCTCCTTCTCAATATGTGGTTCCAGACGCAACGTTACGTTCGACTCTGAACATAACAGAGGCTACTACTGATTGTCTCAGCACAGAGAGATGTTTGTCTTGTTTGATCAGATGTGTCGGTGTTTTGGCTACGAAAAACCGCCGATCTGATCCTAAACCAGCCCAAATTTTATTCACCCGCCCAAACCCATTTTGCCCGCAAAATCTCCCAATTGGGCGGGAAACCGCCCAATCTGGCAACCCGTCAAGAAAATACAGTTCACCAAAATAACAGTTGCATAATACTATTAAAACGGACATCACATACGGTTACGTTATAATATACTTTTTTTGCAGAGGTTACGAATAACAATATATGAAGATATATTGAAAATGAGTGCGGTTATTTCCTGGACTGCTATGTTGTGACGGTGGCTTTCGCTAGCGAGGAGGGTTGGTATCAAATCTATCCGACTAAAATAATATCTCTCCAGTCAACAAGGTATTCATTATCGTCTCTGTAAATGTGTAACAAATTTAAAAACAAAATAACATACGGAACAAATGCATATTAAATAATAACAAGGAAAATCTGCAATTAGCCACGAGTGATACGACGGACCGTGTTCCAGAAAATAGTCCAGAACAATATCTAGGGTAGGCTATGCATTAGAGTAGATAGCGGCGTGATCAACATTTTAATTGGTATCTCACCTTCAATATTTCCACAGGTTATTTTATTGCGCCAGGTTGCGTTAGCTGAACTAAAACCCGAGATATAAATTGTATTGTTACCGAGGTTTGAATTGCGACCGCTTCCAGTGGTCCGTTAGATGTATGGTGGGTATGGAAACTGAGACCGCTCAAATGGTTCCGGCTCCTTATGGCCACAGACAACCGTGTCCTCGCCCATTGGTTATTATATTGACATTGAGTACATCTAGAAACCATATATATAAACTTATACCTGCGTTGAGTGAGGATTTATTGACATTTTACGAATAATATAATATAAAACAGCACTAAAGCTGTGATATATTATGTGTATTATATAAACCTGTTCTCTTTTAGACCTTCAACGTGGACGGTTCTGCACTGCCCCCTATTGAGAATTGATTAGCGTAAGTCTGCTACTGTACTAACTGTACTAAACAGCATAAGGCATGGCTTAACTTTTGCGATCATTATTCTATAGTTTGCCATGTGGATGATAAAATGAGCAGCCTTCAATTTTTGCTGTTTATGTGTGTTAATATCGTATTGAATCGAGTACTTTCGAGTAGTGAGGTAAGGAGTAGGGTTAATCTTTCTCCCTTGGGCCAAGGCATTGAAAAATATAAATTAAATTGGTAAGTTTGTCAATTCAATAAGGATCTGTATTGTTGTGCCTTGTGTTGACATGCAGTTCCCTTTGTTCTCAACAGAGAACGACTTTTACTGCAGGATTAAACAAAAATGCATTTGAGAGCAGTCGGTTCTAGACCTTTATTATACATTATTATATGGTTATACATACATTATACAGCTTATGATCTATCCTACACTGTTTAGGTAAAATGTGCGAATAAGCCAGAAAAAGCAATTTAGGGAGAATTAAATATGCAATATTGTCGTTGTATACGTAAATGGCGGAGAAACAGATTGTGAGAAATAATAAATAAAAAAAACAAGGGGTCGTCCATTTGATGAGAGAGCGAGAGAAAGAATGAAGCAGAAGGAGAATGGCAGACGTGGCCGGAGGAAAGGAACAGAGTGTCTGAGCAACAGCCCCTCAGAGACACCGAGCTCTGAACTCGCTGCCCCAGATCAGCCCACCCCTCCTCCACTCCCTCCTTGTGCTCTTCGCCATGGTTACCAGACAGGACTGCCGATGCAGCCGGTTAATGTGTTTTTCAGCGACAGGGGCGAGCTGGGTACTAATGTGTCTCAGTCTGCTTCCTGCACAATCGATGTCAACTGTCCTGGGATGAACAAACACATGGAGGCAGATAACAGGGGGACACAGCCAGCAGCCAGCGCCACGTTATGCTGCTCATTGTTTTTACACAAACGTAGACATTCTGCAATGACGACAACGTGCTTGTAATAATAATAATTCGTTTTATTATTGTTTTTATTCTTGGGTATGGAAAGTTGTGATTGATGTGATAAGCTAATAAGTGATTTCGAACGAATAGACAGATGTAGACAGATTTATTTTATCCAGTTTTGTAGTTGCATTTTTACATAATCCGTTTTATTATCACACTTTTGTAACAAACATTTATAGAAATATTTCAACTATTACATTGTACAACACGTATATATATATATATATATATATATATATATATATATATATATATATATATATATATATATATATATATATATATATATATATATATTAAATGCATTTAAAAATATTTAGAACAAAAAAAAAAGCATCTAGAGAAAGAACCCAGTTGCAATCTACATCGGGGTCACAACCTTTGGCTGACTTCTCATTAAACTTGTCACAGTTGGGACCACAAAGCCAGCTGATAGGAACTGCCCCCTTCAGGCATAGCTATAGTGTCAGTGGCACTTGATGAAATTCAAAGACCCCCATCCCCCCAAGATAAATATATACAATCAACAAGCTCTCGTTCAAGTGCCTTATCTTCAGCAATCTTGCCCGGAGCGCACAACAACATCAAAAAACTCAAGAGGATGTCTATATATATACGTGACAAGTTATTTTAAGATCGTTTATTACCGGGTGGCAAACCGGCCTCTGTTTCACATGTTACTTCCTGAGCCTCCAATAAGCGCTGCCTTCCGACGGCTTTCACACGCAGCCTTGTTCCCAAGGACCTCACCTGTGACCTTTCACATCATCACAGGTTAAGGGTCTCAGGGACAACGATACATGTGGGCGGATCCGACATTGTCCCGCGACCGGCGCATGCCAGCGGCGGGGGGGTCCAAACGTGAAGCGTGCACATCTGGCACGGCAGGTATACACCCCTCTACGCCAGCAGAGCCTCTTTCAATGCAGATGGTTTCGGGGGGGGGGGGGGGGGGGGGGGAATTGGTGGTCTTGGCGGGGCAGGGCTGCGGCGTGAATGCGCCCCCCCCCCCCCCCCCCCCCCCCCCCCCCCCCCTCCCGCGCCCGTGTCCCCCGACGTGCGTGCGTGAGCGAGCGGCGCTGAGCGGTACACCCGGTGTGACCTGCGGTGAGGGAAAGAAAACGTTAGGCACAGCATTTTGGTTCTTTCGGGAGCGACGACAACTCTCGTGTCGGGTTTCAACGTGAAGATTTGATTTCCTCCTAAAAAAAAGAAGAAGAAAGAGACACAAAGCCCCGCAAACGCCTCCCCGCAACCGGCGACCAAACGACCCGCGCAGACGCTAGTATTTTATTTGACCGATGCACGCGCATCAGGCGTAACCCGAGCCCCCGCCAAAGCAGTGCGGGTCTCTGGTGCTGACACGCCAGACCGCCGTCTGCTGCGCACACACGCCTGCAACATCTGTGGACGTCAGTTTTCCCCCCTTGACGCCAGACAAAGCTGTCTCCTTACATTTCCTACGGGCCCTGCTTGTGTCCTCTCCTGCACCCCACCCCCCACTCCCGACCGGTGCAATCACACCGCCATGGTTGGAGACGCCTCGCCATTAAGGAGAGCAATGTTGATGTGCTCCACCCCCCCGCACCCCCACCCACCCACCCCCCAACCCCTCCGCCCAGACGAACCCAATGTCCTGGTGCAGCAGACACATAGACCCGGCCGTTTGAACTGCAGGCATACAGCCAAGGAGGAGTCACAATGGAGTCACAATGTTCCCCGTACCGAAAAAAACCCCGAAAAAAAAAAAACCCTTAATGCAACAAAAAACAATAAGGAGTAAAACTTGAAAAATGTGGCGACAACATGTGTGGGCACAGGTGCAACGCACACAGCGACGGCCGCGCTAAACAAAGGCGCCCGGCCACGCAGCTCTGTGGCGCCTTGCGATGGCAGAGATGCCTGTTGCAAGGCATTACGGCTGCCTCTGTGCGTGTGTGCGTGTCTCCTCTTTGTCCCCCCGGCTGGCAAATATTTCTCCCCAGTCCCAGTTCTGTGTGCGGCTCTGCTGCTCTCGACGGCTTTCGAGACACAAAGAGGGGCAGAGGAGAACTGGGGGGGGGGGGGGGGGGGGGGAGGAAACGAATGGGGGAAAATCAAATCACAATAAAAACGTAGCCCGCACCGAAACAAACAAACGCGTAGGAGTCGATGAGGAGAGACGCCAGCAAAATTACATTGTTTTTTTCTCTCTCGGCGAAATTGCCTTGTCGTGATATTTGCCAAACGGCTCAAGTCATTTGGAACTCACCGTTTGCGATTT